>JAUZST010090204.1:0-19552 GCA_034779995.1 Parotocinclus haroldoi
AAGCGTCGTTCCTCCCCTTTTTCCTGCATCCTTGGGTCCTAACCCCAATTCCTAACATACACCCCATGTCCTCACTGATCAAAAACAAAAAACAAGAATCCTGATGCTGATGACACTGGACTTGCCATAGCTGTTATAAAACTGTAAAGGAGGTATGCACTAATGAAAGAAGGAAGGTATAATTGGCAAGAACATGAGCTCACTGCCTACAATAATCAGGGAGCAGGAGTCTTTACACCTGTCACCTGAGAGCAGGCGGGTCAAGCACAGAGCTTCCACAAACTGTGAGGTCACGGTTGGATGATCAATGCACAGAAGAAAAACCCCACTATGCTTAAACTCCCTAATGATTCTTCACATGGGATTTTACTAGTACTAGTCAAACTCATTAGAATATTGATTAATCGCACCAGTCTTTATTGAATGAACTTGGATTAATCACATTTTCAAAAACAACCATGTGTGAAGAATATCCAGAATAAACCTGCTGATGACATGCAAACCCCTAATAGTCCAATTTCAAGGTTCAAACTGTCCATCTCTGGAGCTGGGAGTCGCTAACCACTTGTACCACAGTGCTGTCCACAAGAAGGTGTCCTAAATTGTTATAACTAAAGATTACCAATTCTGATGTCTACGGAACACAGCTTCCATAAAGTAGCCACAGACTTCAACAGCAGACACCCAAAAAGACCACCAATTTCACACAACACTGTTGCAACCCTCATAGCCAAATTTTGGGACTTTTGGTCCACACCTGACTGTGGACAACAGACCATGTAGTGGTCATCCAAAGACCACTACAGACGATGAAACATTAATGGTTGGAACATGTCCTGTGACTTTTAATTCACCCAGTATTATGATGCCTGAAACACATTTGTAATGGCCCAGAAGATAAAGTTAAAGATAAAGGAGAGACGTGAGCGCTTAATTATGGAGCTATAGATCACGAATAATGCATGGAGCCATCTATGCAGCCAAAAGCAGCAAGAGCAGCCAGATAAGTCAGCGAGCAGCCAGTCACCATGCAGCCAGATAAGTCAGCGAGAGAGCACCAGAAACAGAGAGTAGACACTGCATCAGTATTTATACAATTATGCATACAGTGTTCAGACAGCATCTATATGAAACTTGTATCAACATCTTATAAAGGGTTGTGTACCGTTTGCATATTATTGATTCAGAATCTCATTCCAAGTAGCCCAAGTTTATGTGGTGATGTATGTGATCACATGACACACCGGTCCTAGCATATAGAGAGGGATTTTGCACTAACCACAGCCATGTTGTTGAAGCAGAAAATTCATTATTAGGAACTGATACGTGAAACTGCAATTTTATTTCCTTAACAGATATGCTGTTTGAGGAATTTTGGAACTGGTTTCAAAATAGAACTTGTACTGTACTGTATTTGTACTGTATTTATGTAACAAAAAACCTTGATCAGGAAGTGTCTTTTTGGAAGGAGAACAGGGTGCAAACGCTAAAATAGGCTACAGCACACAAAAAAACTGAAGGTAAACTTGTAGAAAAGAGTATTATGGAGTGAAAATCAAAAGATTGGACTTTTAGGTCCAATCCTCAACAAAATTCAACTAAACTAAACAAATCTACCCCTGACCTAAGACTTTTGCAAAGTAATGTAATGTTCCTTCAAAACTGGTAAAAACCAGATGCTGCTCAAAAAGCTGATAAATTCTTTACATGGTTCTGTACATGCTCTGTCCTGTTTACACGAGCTCCCACATCCATGGAGTAAGCAAGTGTTAGTCTTATTGAAAGAAGAGACAGTAATGCCATTGTTCCCACACACAGAGCAGAGCAAAAATGTTCCGTATTTGCAATGGATGGTTGAGGAATAATAGAGACTCAAACTTGTGACATTCTGACAATGGAGTGAACGATTATGCAGTTGAACCACTCAGGGGACCACCAAGCACATTTCTGCTGTTTATTTCAGCTGCTCAATAACAGCCAAAAAGCTGGACCATATTGTGGGTGCCTTTTGTGGAATTGCTTTGTCAGATAAAAGCTGAAAATGTGAGATGAAAATGTCTGAATCATTTTAATGCTTTCCTTAACAGCCAGCAGCATTGGGTGAACAACAGGTTTTAATCCACATAATGACTATCAGCTCGACCCACACAGTACACTCACCATATGGAGAGTAAGATAGCAAGTAGAAGGGGGCTTGTCCCTCAATTTGTACCACTGCATTTCCGAATTACTGATCCAATGGATGGTACCATAAAGGCAAAGTCAAATAAAGCTGGTTTTAAAACAGAATTCTGTGTCCAATATGTCTACAAATGATCCTGGCTTTTAAAAGCTGGTACTGAGGCACAAACATGAGACCATCTGTCAATTTCAGAAATTCTCACAGGGCTACAAGATTCGAGAGGCAGTCTTTAGTCTCAGCAAGGCATGTCCTTGTCAAACAGATCATCTGCTCTGTTGGCATCTTCCGCAGGGACTGATTCATTTTGTAACCAATTTTCTAGTTTAGATTTGATGCCCAAGAGAGCCATCCCTTTTTATAATCTTTCACGGCGTAGTCTTTAAAGTCCATTATCAAACAATAAAGCATTGGTTCATTTTCAATACTCAATGGCCTATCTAGTAATAAAGGGAAATAAAAAGAGAAATCAACACTGGATTTAACACCAACCTGGGAACTTATTCCCTCGATTCATTATAACAAATAATGAACTAATATGCAGCTTACTGGACGCAGACTGCACTTTTAATGCCTTATGCTTGTACCTACACCCTCCACTGTCTACAGTAGTAGCCTAAGCCTTTGTTTCATTCAGCAAGTAATTACAAGGTAACGAGTCAGTAGTAAGCAAAGTCCCCCACCCAGCATGCAGAGACAGGAGTATCCAATCAGGACCACACATATTATGCTGATTTCTTTTAAAATGTAGGTGGGTATTTTAAAATGCCAAACAAAGCAGCATTCTGAAATAAGATAGGCCTCCAGTTATCCACCAGAATCATTTAATCTGTACATTCGGACAGTGAGCTTCAACCTAAATATGTTTAAAGTTATTTTCTAAATTTGGTAATATGAAAAACTGCAAGAGTATCTGCTGCTGCAGCTTTGTGACAAGTGTGATGACTATGAACTTATTCTTAACAGTATAGTTTCAAAGTCAACAGCAGGCTACTCATGTAAAAAGACAGAATCCAACCATATAAAATAACCTTCATTAGTTTAATGAATTAATTTTAACTCTCTAAATTGCATGTTTTTACTTGACAGCCATAATTATAGACCGTCAGAGATGGTCCACTAAGCACTACATTCCACTTACCATACATTTCACTATTAGCCTATAAAATAAGAGAGAACTGTAAATGATTTTGAACATTACCTTTTAAGGTTTTGGTCATGGCGTGTGACAGCAGATTCCACCAAAATCCTGTGTCAAACACTGTGTCATTCGACAACATTTCTGGCACACACCACAACAGCTTGCACATGCTGTTTCTTTAAAAACAGTGCCCAATAAAATTCCTACTTTGGATTAAAAAAAAGTATTGTTCTGGTAAAAACTCTCATGCCTTTGTGTGTACTGAATTATTTCAAAGTTTTACTTTGTTTAACAAACAAATTGCCATATCTGTATGGGCTTTTAAAGCTTTACTCGCCATTACAATGGGAAATAGTAAATGCACAACAAAACCAAAAAAGCTATTTGCTTGGTTAAGAAAGAAGCAGCATATTTTGCCACAAGAGGAGTAAATTGCACAAATGATTATACTTTAGAACAATAATGCCAAAGTCAGCATGAACACATTTAAGGCTTTTGAACGTCCCACTATGTTCAGGTGGAGCCCTGCAGTCTGTTACACCAGATAAACAGCTCTGATTTCACTCTTAATTATATTGTGCAGCTCTGAAATAAGATCCACAGGTCTTTCAACAGTAGGACAATTATAATTAATCTGAAGATACTTGCCCTGCTAATGCAGAGGATTCACAAATCAAAACGCAAAGAATGTTGAATGGCTGCTGGGTAAGTAGGTGTTTGATAACTCTAACAGGGAGACAGCTTTAACACAGAAGAGAACTGGAAACAAAAGCCACATTCATAAGGATTCTAAACATGAGTTTGGAACATGGATGCCCCTCATTCACAGTGCTAATCCAGTGAAGTTCATGAAAGATACTGACAAACTTATTAAACAACCAGGATATCAACCAGTGTAACATCTGTGTAGTCGCTCCTGAAGTGGATTGAGCCTATAAAATTGTGCTGTATGTACACGAACCACAGTGCAGAGTGAACTGTTTATAATGCTATAGTGCACACAAGTATGGCTGCAAAATCTCTGACTGTAAACCCACAGAAAGACTTTGGAAAACCCCAGTAAAGTTGCAGGGAAATGGAAACAGAAATAAAGATAAGGGTCAGAGCTGTATCAATTTCGATCCAGCATCTGGGATTTCTCCCACCAGATTGTGGTCTAAGGGTGTGACGGAAATGTCTTAGATGAAAAGTTGTTTGCAAGAGAATAAAAATCACAAATACAAAAATCAATACACCCACCATCTGAAATTGATAATTATGCACTGATTATAGATTAGTACCTTTTGTTTTGTTCAAGTCAATTCTACTATGTTATGAAAATGGACGATCTAACTATCAGTATGGCAGCACGGTGGTTCGGTGGGTAGCACCGCTGCCTCACAACAAGAAGGTCCCGGGTTCAGTCTGAAGGTGGAGCAGCTTGGGTCCTTTCTGTGTGGAGTCTTCAAATTCTCCCCGTGTCTGCGTGGGTTTACTTTGGATACTCCGGTTTCCTCCCACAGTCCAAAGACATGCGTGTTAGGTTAACTGGTGTCTCTAAATTGCCATTGACTTGTGTATGCAAACACCCCAGCCATGTAACTGGAACTGCATGCCGGACACAAGCCAGGATAAATGGGGAGGGGTGGAGAAAGCAATAGCAAACTACTCCACTATCCTGCCGAAATACTTCATGGTTCACGTCGATGAATGACAGTGTGGAGTTTGATGATCCATCAAGTGACCGAGAGTCCAATCCAATCCATCAATCAGTATGGTTACTTGTCATTTAATTTCACAGCAAGGTGAAAACTGAAGTGAGTATCTTTCCATACAACTTGCACACAGTGCTAAATATTACTGTCAGTCACAACTTCAAACTGCATAAACAGAGGCAGTGATTAAGACTCATTCATTCCATGCAACAGTCCATAGAGTTATGCACTATTTAATGTCCATCCAGATCATACTCACTTAAATACCTCAGATAATACAATGAAAAATGCAGAATGACACAGACTTTTGCACAGTAAAGAGTTTAACATTATTTTCGACTGAACAACAGGAAACTGGCACGAGCAAACCCTTGCAACGCATGCTGACAGAAAAGAGAATTACAATCTTGAAAGGCAGAAAACTTTCTAGCATTTCACTCTTATTTTCAATATCTGCTTGAAGTTTTATAAAGGATACAAAAATGGCTGCATTGTACAGCACAGTACTGGACTAAACATTGTCACATCGTGTTAAATTAATATTAATATTATAATATTAATAATCGTAATTAAAATTACAGTTTAAAATAAAACACTTTGTGCAAAGTATGTAAACTACCCATGTGTCTATGGTGATAGTCATCCGGTCGACGTTTTACAGGATGTCATGCGGACGTTAAACAGTGCATACCTGTATACCATACTGCTCAGTTTCCTTTCTATCTGACTACACACAGACTCAAGGACACCCCATTTCACCCAGAGAATAATTGGTTCCACATTTGAGCCTGGATCCTCTCAATTTTTTTTTCTTACACGTCTCAGGGGAGTTTCTTTGTCACGGTCACCTCCGGCTGTTCATTTGGGGTCTAGACTAAGCTCTGTGAGAAGCTGCTGTGCAACAGTGTCTATTGTTAAAGGCTATGTATAGGTCAAATTAAATTAAATTGTACTCAAAATGTACTGAATACAGTTATTTTACCAAAAACATAATACCAAGTGTCTTAGGTCAAGTCTGTATATGTATTTTTCAGTCGATCCTTTTCAAAGTGTCTCTACAGACAGAAGTAATCCAGTAAGTGATGGGTTGTGTGTTTGGGTGGTGTTGCAGCAACTCACTAGCCTACTAAATTGTAGTAAATGAATTGTAGTGAGGGTTTGGTGGTCCCTTCTGTTCGGGTAGGGATTTGGGTTGCATCTGAGGGAGGGGAGGTTGCTTAGATGGCACTTCAGCAGTGACCCCTGGATGGACAGACTGGCATCCTATTCAGAATACACGCTTGCTTATACATGCTTTATCCCTTCCATGACTCAAAACAGAATAAGCTTTAAAAATTAACAAATAAAAGCTGTTTTCTACTAATTCTATACCCAGTTTAAAATGTAACAAAAACTTTAATATCATAAAGTCAGCAAACTGCTCAAACCCGTATCTAATTGTCAAAACCTATTCGCTGATAGTCCTTCTGTTTGCTTTGCTTTTGCTCTCTTTCTGCATTTCTCTTGCTCTCTCTCTCGAGGAACACTGACACTGGGGACCTGGTATTTTAAGTATAGACTCCTGTGTCTTCGACTTGCCGCAAAGCACTTGTGCTGCGTTAAATTTGATACTTCCTTATCATTTCACCAAATTGAACTGGCTGAACACAGGAAAAAAAGACGAGTGACCTACATTTCTGACATACTTAACAGTGATGGCTGAAATGGAGCATAAGAAAGGGACAGACAGATGATGCCAGCAGAGATAGTGTACAATATTCAATTGAACATCAAGCAGAAGAGTTAAAATAAGATTTGTATGCTCTTTAACAGTGGGTGAAAATGAAATCATGTCAACCCTGACACCTATGCTGTTTGACTTGAAAGAAAAAAAACGCACACACAGCTAACCATTTAGTGTTTTATAGGGAGGTAGTAAATCCATTTCCTTACAATGGCTGGATAAAAATTAACAGTCGGCTTGTTAATCTCATCTTCATGCCTGACAGAGAGCCGTTTTATTTTAATAACAAATTAGTTACCTTACGTGTTCGGTAGTGTTTTGTCCCACATATTTGCCAAGCGAAATGCACAACTATCGATAAATTCGATAGGTTACTATTTATAAGGTTGATCAAATGCAATGCTGAATGTGTGCCTTGATATTTCAGGTAGCAGTGCCACCATGCAGTGCTGGTCTATTCTACACCTGAAAAAGAAGGTAGACTGGAGTTTATGGAATTGTTGTTGTACAGGCAATTTGATAGAACTTTAACAGTTTTTAACAGGACATATTTAATATATATATATATATATATTTATTTTTTATTAAAATATTGAAAATATTCTCACAGTTCAGCATTTTTTCCATATAATAGCTAGTACCGTCATTGCAATGTGCAGTATTTCATGGACTGGGCTGACCTGTATGAATCTGCATTTTTCCATCAGCTTATTTCATCTCCTTCCATTTCTCTCTATATTTCCAACAATCTAACATTTGTTTAAAGTGGACCAGTGGATTGTGGATGATCTGTCAGCCATGGCGAACTTCAATGATGCTTACTAAGTGGCAGCAGGGAGGGGGGCGTGTGATCAAGTTGAGTGTCATCACAGACTAGATGATATACACTGTACGAGCCCAGACCAGTCACACTCTTCACAAATCATGTCAGAGAAGAGAAAATTCCCATATACTTGACGACAGCAACTTCCTGTTGTTACCATTCGATTTAGTCATATATTTAAGAATGTGCACAATTGCAGATTTGCTACTTATATTGCAGTGTTCAAAATTGTCAAGTAATATATATTAATGTATCACTATATATACTCTATAACTCTATATAACTCTTAAACAGCAAAAGTTGGGACAGTATGTAGTGCTTCTTACATGTTCTTCCATGACTTGGATTTCATTACAGCTTCATATGTCTAGGTTTTGTGCTCCTGCATGCCTTCAGATTGCAGTCTTTTCATAAAAAAAATTTTAAAAAAAGATTTTGCTCATGCCAATTTCTGTCATGGCTTTTAAGATGACCCTCTGATTATTAAATCAACTTTGTGACTTTGATGTCTCCCATGTTGATTTGTCAACACCTTCTGTTAAGTAGCAGTTAACTTCATATGTGCAACTTTGTAACTGTGATTCAGTCACTTTTTTTAAGTCACAGTTTTTCCATTTCGCATTTCGAGTAACAAATGACACTTAAACACATGCACAGCATAGCAGTGTTATCTATAGGACAACATAAATGAATAATATGTCTGGCAGAACATTGTGACATTGCATCATGGATCAAAAATCCCCTTCATACCATTTCAGGACAGCAGTTTCCATGTTGACTGAAGGATCAAAGGATCATTTCCCATCAATGAGAGTTTTGACTCTAAAACACCTTGTGCTCACCCTATTTTAAAACATTACTGCAGTTGTTTTAGAACAGAAGAAAAACTACTAGTCTCCAAGATTCTAGCACCGTAGTAGGGCACCCATGCTTATATTCTTAGGTGAAAATGAAACCCAAGACTGAGCCAAGAGAAAAACCCACCCTGAAATATTACACAAACTGTTTAATATAACTATTTGGTTTGGGGACTCAAAATAATGCAAAGTAATACAAACAGAAGCAAAAGGATGAAAGAGACAAACATGCCACAAGATGAAATGCTAAATGCAGACACAAAGAACTGCCAGCTCAAACACAATAAAAATACAAGAAAGGCTCACAAGTAAAAGTGAGCAGTGTCAGTACAGACCACAGCTCAATGAACAAACACAAAGAACACTCAACCAAGATCAGTTGAACTCAAAAAGGAGCAAATGTCACATTGAATGATAAGAAAGACTGGATTAAATGCAGCCCTTTGATTAAATAAAAAAAAAACACTTGACAAGGCCATAGAAGTTAAACTGTTATATTCTAACAATATTACACATCATAATATCAACATGCCAGCGCTCTAGCACAAATGTGCATTCTAATTAATACAACAAGTTTACTGGAAATCATTAGCAGGGAATATTTTTATATGATTGTATGCCTTGGTGACTCGCTTTATCCTACAAAAACCTTTACTACAAATCACACTACAAACACATTTAGTTATTTATTGCATTGCACTAATCCAACTATATAGGTCTTATGCGTAGATTTCAAATGGGCGTTTTCTTGTCCAATTCCAATCCCTTATTCATGGTGGTCAGGACTTCCTGGCTTGCTGTATTATGCACAAATAATAGCCCACACACCAGGTGGCTATGGAAGTGCATAATTTCTCCGACTGTGTAGGAGTCAAGACCATCCGGTCTTGCTTTTCTTTTCATGAATGGGTCACAGCTTTTTTTTTTAAGAGCAAAAGAGAACATAGGGTTTTGCTCTGTGGTGGCTGGCTCCCTGATCTGAATATCTGAAGAGAGCTGGGGAAACAAGTCTCTCTCGATAGTCCTTTGATTTTCCATAGCTTTGGGGAACCATCTGATGCCTTTTCAAACATTGAACCTTCACAACAGAAAGTTGAGAATTGTGTATTGTAAAAAGTGAGTTTTGCTCAAATGTTTGAAAACAGTAAACTTGTGTAATAGTACAAACCAACCATGCACTTTGGCAGTCTGAGATTATTAGTTGCCACTGAATTGCTGTTTCTCTTAAACACTGCGACAGCACAATAACTGTCACAAGCAGGTTGATCCATGTCACGTGATACAAACATACCCGGTCCTAAAATGAGAAGCACAGAGGCAGGTGCTCCTGGCAAACATTAAGCACAAGTTGCCTGGCAGAAGGCGGCTTGGTGCAAGAACCTAGGCCTTAGCATGGATGCGTGTAAGCACAAACTTCATCTAGCCTAACAGTACCATTAAACCACATATCCAGGCTTTACACAGTACATTTCTGCATTCAAGCCTAACCTGCATATTATGCTCAAACTTCCAACTCACCAAAGGCATGATATGAACCAGAGGAGTTTAGTAGGCAAAGCACTGTACTAGTGCTAAGGTTCTGTGGCTTATATACCAGCCTTGGTGAGGTGTGATATGTCGATTATTTGGTTAATTGCACCTGTGTAGTTCAGGCACGTCCCTTAGAATCGTTGAAATTCAGGCTTCCGCGGTCTTTGGTTGTCTAAAGTCACTGTGTATCGAAAGATATATTGCCAATATGCACATTTTTAATGTTCTTTTATTCAATATTTTATTTATCTGTTAATATTTACTTTTTTTGTTTTTGAACTATTACCACAAACATGGTAATCAGCAGGATGGGTCCCTTTTCGTGTCTTTAGATTTCTTATAACTTTTAGTGAGTTTTACTTTGCCACTAAATAAAGCTGACTTGACTCACTGCATTCTATTTCCTTTAGATTTCCAAGTCTCAGTACTAGGGGACTGATTTAATTCCAAATTAATGGATCTACTCACAACACATGATGCTCAGCCAGTTGCATACACATTACAGAACAGCACTTCCTGTCCGGGCATCGTTTTTGGTGAGGAAAGCATAAAAGCAAAGTTGCTGGAAAATAAGCATTGTATGATTGTGGCGCACAATCGACTCTTCATTAGGGCCAATTCTACCTCAAAGTTTTTTCTTAGAGAAATGGGCATGACTTCCAACCCAAATTTCAATTAAGTTGGGACGTTGCGTAAAATAATAAAAACAGAATGATGATTTGCAAATAATCTTCAACACATTCAGTTGAATACACTACAAAGACAAGATATTGAATGTTCAAACAGATAAACTGTATTGTATTTTTGCAAATATTCACTAATTTTGAATTTGCCTGCAACCTGTTCCAAAGAAGTTGGGACAGGGGCAATAAAAGACTGGGAAAGTTAAGGAATGCTCAAAAAACACGTTTGGCAAACAGGTTCATTGGAAACAGGTGAACGTCATGAATGTGTATAAAGGCAGCATCCCCAAAATGCATTTAAGAACGACACCATTCTGTAATGGATATTACTACACGAGTTCAGGAACAGTTCCGAAAAACCACAATCCATGAGCACTGTTCATCATTGTCCATCAACTACAGAAAATTGAAGTTGTAGCAAAAATGAGAAATAATTTCACCTACTAAGCTTCAACAATTAGTGTCCTCTTTCCAAATGAGTGTTGTTAAAAGGAAAGGTGATGTAACACAGTGGTAAACATGCCCATGTCCCAATTGTTGCAAGCCTCAAATTCAAAATGAGTGAATTTTTGCAAATAGCAATCAAATAACTTGTCTTTGTAGTGTATTTAATTGAATATAGGTCGAAAAGGATTTCTTTGTTTAAGTTTTACACAATGTCCTGAGCTTCATCAGAATTGGGGTTGTAATACTTATTATATGCATTGTAAATGAGTTTATTTACTCAAACCAAACTAGGAGGTGGCAAGATAACCTCTTTAAAAAAAAACAACATTTTGCCTAGAAGTTAACCACACCATACCATTAGCATAAAAGTCAAGACTTTGTTACGAACACTACTACAGCTGATCTTTAAACTTTAAAATAGTAAGATGTAAATGTTTTGTTTGTATTTTGCTTCATATTAAATTATATACTGCCAGCAATTCCCACAATAATGGCAGTTAGGTTGGTGACTACATACAACAAAATGTCCCTAACTGGGAACAGGCTAATGTATGCAACTTAACACAGTGATTGTATTAGCTCTCACGGACCAGTCATATTGCTGACACTCTTCGTCAATCTCAGCAACATAATGGAAAAACCTACAGTCCAAAGCAAATAAATAGGCCAGGTTCTTTTGTGCTGATGACACTCACCATTTCACAGTTCAACCTTTCCCACTTGATGCAACCTAAAGCTAACAATGCTGCCTGATCATAACTGGGATTGGAGAAAGGTCAGATTCAGAATACAATCAAATCCCCAGAACCTCTCATTCATCCACTAAACCAATTTGGTGTGGCCATTTTATTAAAGAATCAAACATTGCATATTGGCAATTGGCAAATTTGCTACTGTCAGCCTAGTACACAAACAATGGCAAAAATGGCAAGAGTCTACGCTGGACTACATTCAAACCTGATTTATTATTTACTTCTTTCTTTGTCAGTCTCCCTTTTTATCACATTATCTCTTTTTCTGTCAGTTTCTATGCATGTTCCATGCCTCTTCACAGCACATTGGTACACCGCAGTGCTAGTTGGGCATGAAGTGCATTTAAATTTCAGATGATTGCCTGATGATTTACACTTTCTCCACTTCAATAATGCTGAGTGAGAGGAGGAGGACCTGTCACGCTAATCATATAAAAGTGCAACGCTGGACAAACTCAGCCTTTCAACTGCTGACCAAAGAAAGAGTAGGAGGAAGGAGAAAAGAGCTCATTCTTACAACAGGGTAGTGTTTAAATTACAGAACAACAGCATAAGTATTTAACAGCACTGTTCTTTATCCTATAAATGTCAAAATTCTGTTTCCTGTAGCTGTTACTGTCTGTAAAAAGGGACAGCAACACAAATGCTAAGGTTGACATATTAAAATATAGCCTGACAAACAATACAGTAGTGAATTTAAGGGTAATCTGAATGTGTATGAAGATACAAATTAAAAAATTAAACAAATAAGAAAACTTTTCCCTGTCTAAATGTCAGGGTTGGCAATGGCCCAATAATCCCACAACAGTTCGTTGAGTAAAATGACTCTCTACTAACAGTCCACGCATACGATTATTTGCATATATGAAAAACCCTGGTGCTAGCATTCCATTATGTTGTCATGCAGCTATGCCAACGGTTTAGGCAAATGCGCCTTGATGAATGTAACCCTTTTAGAAGCCATGTTTGCACCAAAGGTCTGTATTTTAGAAATCAAAACAAGCTGGTATATTACAGTTAGAAGTTTCAAGTATTATAAAGTATATGTCATTACTGCTCCTATTATATTGCTCACAAAATGAAATATCCCCTAATTTTTGTGAGCAGTGTACACAAGCAGCCCTTCTTTAGGAGTATGCGCATATTCATTAAGTATGAATGGGGTATTCTGATACCCTTACATGTATGCATGCACAAGTCCCTGGCCATGATTTTATGCTCACATATTTGAATTGAAGTAAGGTACCTGGAAAATGCCAGAATAAGGAATTTTCCTATTACAAACCCAAATCAAAAACAGTTGGGAGAGTAAGAAAAATGCTAATAACAAATAAATAGTGTTCCTTACATTTACTTATATTTCATTGCGCAAGATATTTCCATAAAACAGTTTTATTTCATTTATTAAAACATTTATTTTGGGCTTGTAGTGCATTCCAGAAGAGTTGGGACAGGCAATTTGGGGCTAGTAACGATGATGTGATTTAGACAGGTACTGTCAACAGGTGACATGATGTCTACTCCCTCAGAAGGAACTGCATCAAGATTTGATTCCATGTTCATACTACGTCTGAAATTGTTCTCTTACTTTGATCTATGCTAAAGTAAACTTTGTAAGAGCTGTGGTGGACTAGAGGTTAAGGTACTGTAGTTTGGATCGGATTGTATAAGGTTCGAATCCCACCTCTGCCACAAAACTGCTTGGAGTGTTGCTCGTTAGTGTAGTTGGATTAAGTCCCTATCGGCAGCGTGGAGTGTAAGAATATTATGTAAGTTGCACTTTTTAAATGAACTGCTTTTCTATAAACGGTAAATGTTATAGAATATTAAAGGAAAAGAATATTAAAGAAATGACAGTAAACTACAGAGCAAGTCAAAAGCCATAGGACGTCCTTTTATTTCAGAAACAAAAGGAAAATGACATCTCTGAATACTCCAGCAGATAATGGGTGAGGGGGTCTATATTTTAGGCTACGTACAGAACATGGCTGCCTTCTTGAAAGCTGCCATACTGGATATATGGCATAATAAAGACAACCAGAAGTGTCTCAGAAATCAATTGCCACAATCAGATTAGCAATATCTCTTCTGGTTAAAAAGTCATGTGACTTTTGACTCACCCTGTACATACAAATACTGACAAACTACAGTAAAAGCCACAGGCTTTGATATACTGAGCATGCAACTACACTAAATATTCAGAGTTTCACCAATTTATATAAGGGCTAAATAGTATTCTTGATTAATATTTGATCACTGAGCAGCCTTAGTGATGAATCATTAAATAGCCGGGCACCGTTATTGCACTATAAGATACCTTACTGTAGAGTCACTGTCCACTGGAAATAAAAAATAAATGCTGAACAGAACATATAACAACAATTAGCAGTAATAATTATAAGTTATTATTATATGTTGATTATCATTATTTACAGGTTGCTGATTTGCACCTACTAGGCAGTCAAAGAAAGAAAGACAGAAAGAAATCACTGCAGTATTCCTACTACTTAAAAACATGTACACAAACCATTTAAGCCCCATCTGGACCACATTTCACATGTGATACTATAATTCTATTCCTGTCTGGATTGGCCATGTTAGTGTTTTTCTCCTCTGAGATAATTACCTACTGTTTTCACCTTACCATACTCTGATCAGCTCCATATTTGTACAGGCAGATGACAAAGCATTGGAAGAAAGAAAAAAAGTGTTTTGACTAATCAGACACATTCCCATATGAACAAATTGAGGCTTTAGAGTCACTGAACATCTCAGAGATGAGAGGAGCAACATATGCACAATATATACTTGAAATGATGACCAATATAAAATTGAATATAATATAAAATAACAATTAGAAAGGGTAGCCAATCTTATCAGACTGTTGGACTGTCTATGATGTAAATATCCAGATTCAAAGAAAATACAAAGCACTAAAACTATCGTCTTGCAGGAATTTAATTGCCGTCAGTATGCAAGTATTTCATCACTGTGTAAAATTCAATTACGGACACCACCGTTATGAACTAATCCAATATGAACAGGGCTCTAGTGCCACTTGTGAGTCTGAGCTGAAGTGTGGCTCATGGCTCATGATGAATGAACTGAGAAATTAGCATGCAAAATTACTGACACAAGATCCTGAAACCTTGTAGAAAGCAAGGGATCACTGTAGACATACGGTCTCTGCTGTTTACATACCACCATGCTATTTTTAGTATGTTTTAAGAGATGCAGATGCTTCATTCAAACACAACTGCAAAGCTGCATGCCATATGTTCAATCCTATTTAAAGTAGCATGACGCCCGTAAGCATGCAAAGAAAAGCATGTCTTTGAAATGAAAAGAATTTCTAAAGATGCACCTTACTAACAGTCCTCTGTTTCCATAACCTATCATCACAGGTTCACTATACACTAAATGCATAATTGAATAAAACACACACATTTTCTTCTGTGTGACACAGCAGCACTAATGAGGCATCAGTGGCACAGAGCTTTCATCAGAGTTGAGGCCTGGGCCATGATGTAAGTGCTTAAAGTTCAGCTTGGCAATGCTATGATGAACAGGACAAGCCCTAGAGACCAGAGCATGAAACTGAACCCTGCAACTGAGGAATCTGGGGTATGCGCCTGTCCACACACACACACACACACACACACACACACACACACGAGTATATTGCACATGCAAATAAATACAAATGCATGGACCATAAGTGATAGCTGTACATGGATATACCCAACTGCCAGTCTGTCAGGAAATGGCCTGCAAAACGTTCAGCTATTCAATTTTGCAAATAATTGACAGCGTGTTTTGTATTTGAATCATTCTGGAAGACCCAAGCAAGACCAAGGTGGCGCTTCTTGGCAGCCACAATTTTTATTTTCAATCTTCTGGTCCTTCACAAGTTCCATTGTACCACAGTTCCCAGGTACTTTAGGCAAATCAGTCACATATCAGATCCAGTGGCATCTGCAGGTCTTTCAAAGAGGGAAAGCACATTGCAAGTTTACACTGTAAAATGTGTCAATGTATTATTTATATGGTAATTCTGACCTCTGTTCCTTTTCAAGAAAATGTCTGTGACCCTATCGTACCTAGTAGGCATCGTTTCCGGGGACCAGTGTCCTCTTAATGGCCAGCAGAGCCAGGCTGCTTAGACATCCTTAGCACATTGTGTTGTGAGTGTAAGACTTGAGCCATTTTCAACGGGAGAATCTCCATACTCACAGAAATGGCTTTGCTAAAATCAGCTCAACAATATTAGCATGGTCTGGCATTGCGTGCACCTTGGTAGCTGGCTAGTTAATGCCAACCCGGCCAACAGCATGAATGATTGATTGAACAAACTAACAAAATAATTAAAATGTAGCTTGCTCCTTTCAACAGACTTTGTTGAATAAAAAGTACAATTTAATTAAGAAGATGTTATAATAAACAAGAGGAGTGTCACTTAATACATTCGAAATTTCACGTTATGTGATTTGGAGGTAGTCTGAACACAATATTACATTCATCACGTCATTAGGTACACCTGTTGAACTGTTTGTTAATGCAAACATTAGTCCATTAGGCCACGTGGGTTTACTTGCTGTCATTTAAGTGACCTCAATCTTTTCAAAGTCATCCAGCAGCAGACGAGTAAAGATGATCCAAATAAAGTTCTTCTTGTCATGAAGTACCATGCTGAACGTCCGGTAACCAGTATATGACAATGAGAAAACCAAATTTAACACCCCCGGTCCCCATTCACGCCTTATGCTTAGTAACACTAACGAGTCACATGATACCAGGGAAGTAAAATGGCAGAGACTAACTGCTTTACATTGCATCAGAATCTCATATCTACAGTGTTGTTCCATAAGAAGATATAATAAAAGTTGCTAAAATGTGAGGGGTGTACTCACTTTTGTGAGACACTATATGACTGGACGATTTTGATGTTCAGCAATGAAACAGGAATCTACACTGACCAAAGAGATATTGCTGTTTTAACATGTAAAACATGCAACTACTTCAATATAACAATCACATTTCCCTATTTAGTTATGGTAAACATCAAGTTTTGGAAATTGTTCTCATTTCATTGGCAGGAAATAGTCGTAATGGTTATGATGAAATCACTTTTTAGGATGATAACGCTGATGCATCTGTCCTTCCATTTCATTATGTTCAAGAACTCCCAGATTTCTTTAAACTCATTATTTCTGCAGATTGATACAACCTGGATCATGTCTCAGTTATGACATCATAGCACAGGCTTACAATTTATCCACAATTTAACAGTGTTTGTCTGAAGGCTCAGGAAGGCATTCAACTTCCTGTACTAGTAGTAGTTCCATGTAGTCCTGTTTATCCATACATTTGCTGCTCGCAAGAATTAGGGGATATTTCATAACTAATATTTTGAACAGTGTACATAGATAGGTACATACTGTAAATCTGTATGGTCACATCCCACAGCAATTCAGTGCATTTCTCTTTTTGTTAATGATTAGTGCTAATGAACTACTGTGCATCTAGTCATTATGTGCTATATTGTGTTTACAATAGAGACCGGGAACAGGTGGAGCACTACAGCTAGATTACATGACAGTATCTGTGAACTTGTGTCTGGAATCTCTCACAGCTCTCCCCATTACTAAATCTCCTGCTTGTATTGTGGCTATGTTTCAGCAACCTGATCAGCTAATGCACCCAAACGCAGCCTCAGAGATGAATAGCTTACGGGATCAGAATGTCACAGGAGATGAGACAAGTCATCTTAAATGTCCCACACTGAATTGGCATGTCCTGCAATGTGGCATTAAGGAAGTGATCACCACTTTCTTCAGTTTACCACTGGTGACAAAGGAGACGGTGACTCAATCCACAATTTACTTTGTGCATCTTGGACACACCAGACATTTGTGATTTGACATTGACTCGCACAAAGACTTGTGAACATCTCTGGCCAGCTGTGTTCATTACTGCAATTAAGTGAGTAGTCTTCTTACACTGATGCGACTACTAACACTTTACCAGGGTGGAGAAACTAGATTTTTCTGCTCTGGCAACTACTAAACCGGTCTGAATAAAGCACCATTTGCAGCCACTAATGAAAAGGGTCAAAATAACTTCGCTAGTAGGTAGTTTGAATCTGCTAGCTTGCTTAATAGTTGGGTGAAAAAAAAGTTGGGTGAAGTTGTCAGGTAATCTAGTTTAAGATTTAGTAGCTAACAAATTGATGAAACGTTTTAAAGCTTACTGAACCATAGTGCTCACTAAAAAAAATTAGGGGATATTTTATTGGGGATATTTAATTTAATCTTTTTGTTAGCAGTACACACACACAATGAAAACTAAAGGCAAATCAGCTAAAAAAAATTGTATGAACCATTTTTGATTCCACATTCCTGCATGTAGCATGGTTTTTTATTGATCTTTTTTACATTTACTAATAACAAATATTCTCTACTAAAGGCATGAATCACTTACACACAATAGAGAGTCAAGATTCGAGACACAATAATATCAGGTTGGAAGTCTGAATCATGAAAATTCATAAATGGATTTGGATAAATCCATAAATGTATAAACGGAAAGTGACAAAATTGTGTAAATCACCCTTTAAAATGATGTTCTCAGGCAGCTTAGATTAGTGACAAGTCTTTACCTTATTCTGATCACTCCAGTAGAGATAGTAGCCATGGGGATCAATTCGTAATGTCACGGGAGTCACAGATGTGGAGTCCTGTAAACACAGAGACAGAAGTGTTCAGTGAGAGTGAAGGCATTAATTCATTTTGATAGCAATATATTCTACAATACTCAAAAAGGATGCTTTGCTGCACTGCTACACCCTTACTGTCAATAATAAGAACGTAGTTATGGTGCCCTAATTAGGGTCGATCCCAGGTTTGCACACATTACCCATCTCTAAATGCTCATTCAGTTACTTTCATACTTAATGGCCCAGATTAAACAAGTATAAAAAGTAGCCGAGTGAGCAATTACAGTAATTATATCAGAAATTAAATTTTACTCCTGTATATTTATTTAAAAAATAAAAAAACATTTTTTTAATCAAAACTCCAATGTTTTAAGAGAATGCAGAGCAAGGAATCTGATCTCTCTCCACTCTCTCCTGAACTCTCATCTTCAGTAAAATTGCAGCAGTTTTGCATCTTCCAACTATGTTCCAACTATTTGCCTCTCATCAAAACTGTTCTACTAGGCAGGTTCTTTAAAGCTTCAATTGATTATGAATTACAATGCTCCAACAGGAAACATTTCTAATTTCTAATTTTTCCCCATGGTGCAGAATGACCAAGGGAATGTGATATCTGTGTCAAGTCATATTCATGCTAGCTATGGAATAAACTGCCCACTTTAGGTAAAGATTCAGACACTCTCCATATTTTTAAGTCTAGACTAAAAACGTTCTTATTTACTCAGGCTTTTAATTAGATTTAGACTATGACCCAGCTTAGGTTGGCTCTTGCCTGGTTCTGTCCCTTTAGTTATGCTGCTATAGTTAGTGCTGTCGGAGTTTTCATGCTGCACATGGCATCAGTAATGGATAACAGACTCTATGCTCCTAACCCATCAATAACTGCATTTTCGCTTTTCTCTCAGAGCTGATGCTCCGGTATCAGTTCCAGCACACCTAGATGTTCTTCCAGCTCAGCATCACCTATACTGGTCTTCATCAACAGAACCCAGTCCCACCAGAGTGCAG
>JAUZST010090215.1:8287-19552 GCA_034779995.1 Parotocinclus haroldoi
TTCCTATTAACTCCACACACCTGTAGCTTATTCACGCCACTCATCAGACACCGTATATATTCTCCTCATTCTCGCACCACCTTTGCTAAGTCTCTTGGTTTTTTCCCCTGAGCACTAAGCATCTTTTGGATTTAGATTATCGCTGTACTTACCATTGCCGACTCGTTTTTCGTCTACCGTTTCTGCCTTCTGCTTAGCCCTTTTGTCATTGTTTGCCGTGCCTTTCTGGTTTTGGATTTTGGTCTTTGACTGATTTTGCCAGCCATCTTCTATTAAAGCCTGCTTCCACTAAGCCGCATTTGCCTCCGAACACTTTGTTTGCGCGTGACATTAGACTTAGCCCCAACGGAGGCAACAGCTCCAGCTAACGCTCTCCAGGAACTCAGTTCAACTAACGGAGGTAACACAAGCGGTGCACCAGATTATCGTTGTTCAGCAGGATTTGAGCTCCCTAGCTCCCCAAGTCAGCGCACTCTCCACCGGGTCGCGCAGCTCGCGATTGCCGGTCAAGCCCCGCCAACCGCGGCTACACCTGGCAACCCTAGCGAAGATCCCATGTTCCCACCTATCTTCTGGACACCGGGTTACCGCAGCTTATGGGAAGCCCCTGTGCCCAGGTTTCGTCACACACATCATCGACCCCGTCCGTTTTGAAGTTGGCGCTATTCACCTGGAAACTCTCCTTCCTACTGGACAATCTCGCATACCCAGTTATCCTGGATATTCCTTGGCTCAGTCATCACGATCCCATCATCTACTGGTCATCTACCGAACTCATTAAGTGGTCCTCTGGCTGTCAACAGAAGTGTCTTCGCTTGCAGCCTCTCCAGGTAAACGTATTATTGACGACTCCCCTGCCCCCCAACGTCCCCCGGGAATACCAAGACCTGGCATCTGTATTCGGGGAACCTACCGTCACCTCACTGCCCCCCCCATCGACCATATGATTGCGCCATCGAGCTTTTGGAAGATGCGACACTTCCCAAGGCCCGGTTATACCCTCTTTCTCTGGCCGAAGAAACTGCCATGGACAATTACATTAGGGAAGCTCTTCACCTCGGTTACATCCGCCCCTGGAAATCCCCCCTCTCAGCTGGTTTCTTTTTTGTCCACAAGGCGGATGGATCCCTGAGACCTTGCATCGATTATTGGGGGCTTAATAAGATCACCAGGAGGTACGCCTGCCCTCTCCTTCTAGTGCCGTCAGCCTTGGAACAGCTTCCAGCGGCAGAGTGGTTCACCAAACTCGATCTACGCAGCGCATACAATTTGGTGCGGATCAAGGAGGGGGATGAGTAGAAAACAGCATTTAGCATGAGTAAGGGGAACTACGAATACCTCGTCAAGCCCCTCGAGCTGGCCAATGCCCCGGCTATCTTCCAGGCTCTTATGAATGATATGCTCCTGGACATGCTGGGTTGCTTTGTCACCGTCTACCTGGATGACATCTTAGTTTATTCGCCTGATTTACCCTCTTATATCACCCATGTGCGACAGGTCCTCCACCGCCTATAGGATAACCATCTCCAGGTGAAAGCTGAGAAATGTGCGTTCCATACGCAGTCGGTGACATACCTGGGTTATGTAATCTCCTCGACCCCCTCCTCACCTGGGAGTTCCACGCGTCCCACCCTAACTGGCCAGCTCCCCGGGATCGCGGTCCCCCTCGCAAGACCACCCCAGCACACCACACCACGGCATCGCACCCTCACCCCAACTGCACAGGTCCTTCGAGGGGGGGGCACTGTCACGCCCACGCAACGCTCGGCAGACCAAACCCACGCCCACGCTCATGCACACGCACGTTCACCGTCACCTTCCTATTAACTCCACACACCTGTAGCTTATTCACGCCACTCATCAGACACCGTATATATTCTCCTCATTCTCGCACAACCTTTGCTAAGTCATCTAAGCGTCTTTTGGATTTAGATTATCGCCGTACTTACCTTTGCCGACTCGTTTTCCGTCTATCGTTTCTGCCTTCTGCCTAGCCCTTTTGTTATTGTTTGCCGTGCCTTTCTGGTTTTGGATTTTGGACTGTCTTTGACTCTGATTTTGCCAGCCATCTTCTATTTAAGCCTGCTTCCACTAAGCTGCATTTGCCTCCGAACCCTTTGTTCGCGTATGATATTACCACATAAAACAGAAAAGGTCAAATGAGAATATTAGTCAATATTTAAAGAAAATGACATTTAAAATAAAGTGGGTCAAAATAAGACAAATAAAACAACACTTGTATCAATAGAAAAAGTTAAAAGAAAGAAACAAACTAAACTAATTAAAATATGTAAAAAAAAAAAAAATCACAAGATAATAATTCTAGTACAAGTATAAATAAACAATAACAATAAAACCAGATATAACAGAAAAGGTAAAAAAAAAGAATATAAGTCAATGTCAAACATTTATGTTAAAAAAACAGATTAAAATAAGAATTTAAAACAACCAACAGAACGATAAGATTTAAATCAAAATAAATGTGAGAATAAAAAAAGAAGACAAAATGAATATTAATTAATCAAAATAAATGAAAAATCACAAGATAATTTTATAAATAAATAGAAACAATAAATCCTGAATGAACAGAAACTGTAAAATAAGAATAAGTTATGTCAAGTATAAACATTAAAAATAAAATGTCAAATAAAAATCTAAAACAACCTACTAAATAATAAGACTGAAATCAAAAGAAACGAAAGGACTAAAGCAATGCTAAACTAATTCAAATATCTGTAAAAAATAAAATAAGATTTTAAAAAATCAAATTCTAATACAAATATAAATAAACAGAAACAACAAATCCAGAAATAATAGAACGGTAAAAAAAAAATAATTTTTTTTTAAACTTTTAGAAAGTCAAAAATAAACGCTAAAAATAAAGTAGGTTGCACCAAGTGGAGAAGGAAACTAAAATTAATATTTTTAAATGTATTAAAATGTCTGATGAATAATAAAAATAACCCTAATTCCATCAACAAATCCAGAACTAACAAGAAAAATGCAAAAAATAGAACTTTCAAAAACTAAAAAATGTACAATAGAATAAAATTTTAAATAACAAAATTAGAATGTAAAACAAAACAAAAAAATTTATTAGAAATTTTAAGAAAAGACAGGTTAAAAAAAACACTAAAATAAATTGAGAATTGATTAAAAAAAACTTAACAAATGGAAATATGTTTTAAAAAAATAAACTAAAATAACAAAATATGAAAAATACAATATTTTATATTACACAAATAATTAATCAACTAATAAAAGAAAGAATAAAATACATAACATTTTATTGACATAATAAAAAAAATGTGAAATAAACAGCATTAAGAGGCTGTTTTTTATTTAATAATATGTATTGCAATGTGAATATTTTATACTTAACAGCTGTTTTTATTTGTTATTTGTATTTATTGATTATCTTTTGATTCGTTGTTATTTAAATCAGCATCTGAGTCCAAAATAAGAGCCGATAATTTAGGTAAAGTCACACCATTCCAGTTTGGCTGTATTCTGTATCTGTAATCTCTCTCTTGCACACATTACTCTTCTTCCTGTCCACAAGTTTTTCTTATCAACTTCCTGTCTTTAGTCTCTACTTAGCAGCAAGAGAAGAAGTTTGTGAACCCGTCAGACCAGCCTGTCTCTGTACTGATTCCTGGACAGATCCCGTGCGCACGTAACCGTAGCAACGACAAAGCCGTAACAAAGCAGCAACGCTACAATGGTGCAAGTAAAAGAAGTGAATTGTGATGATTTTATAAAAAACGTAAGCTTGGATTTAAATTCGTCAGATGAGGCTCTTGATGAGGAGTCTGATCGACTGAAGAGCGACGACACCGACGACCACCTTCTGTACTTCTATATGTTCATTCATTCAGTCCTGCAGTGTGACAGCGATTGTTTTGAGCTCCTTCCCCGCTCCGCTGAGTGCCCCTCCCTCCTCCTGCCGTTTCCCACAGTGCAGTGCGAGAGGCCGAGCCGTTCTATATAAAGAGTGGAGGAATGAGGAGGGGCACCTGCCTGCAGCGGCGTCATTCAGCACCGAGAGGAGAAACACCAGCTTCTGGGAGAGAGGTCAGTACTGAGCGTGTGCTGTGTTTTATAGCCCGGATTAGTTCTGATTTACACCGTGTTGAGCGCTAGTGCCTGTCCTTTAGGGGCACCCTGTGCCGTGTTTTGCCAGCTGGCACCACAGGAGCATGTGTCCACTCGCGAACGGGCACACGGTGCATCGACATTCCCGTCACACTCTCGACGAACGATCTGTACGCTTCTCAGGAATCACGTTAGATGTTTGGAGCCGCGATCATGGCTCCCTCTTCCAGTGATGTCACACCGTTTAGGTTGCCAGAGCAACCAATTGAACCGCAGAATCACCCCGGAGCCGGCGCAAGCGAGTCTGGCGAAAGAGGGCAGCTGCAGCAGACGCGAGGGCTTTATTTAGCCAGGCGGTGTGAGTGACGGGGAAGGCATGTATTAACCGTCTGGCTTCCACTGACAGGTCATAAAGTTTGGGCTGATTTTAACCTGAACGGAATTTGCTCCTGAGACCCGGGTTCAAGTCAGCTGGCGTCTCTAAAGTCTTCCATTGTGAGAGCGTGTGTGCCCTGCCAAGGACTGGCACCCCAGCCCAGCTTGTGTATCTTTTAAAAAGCAAGTGTCCCACATGTGGGTTCGTGTCCCAATACTTTTAGCCACATGTGGGTTCGTGTCCCAATACTTTTGGCCACATGTAGGTTTGTGTCTCAATACTTCTGGCCACATGGAGGTTTGTGTCCCAAAACTTCTGGACACATGGAGGTTTGTGTCCCAAAACTTTTGGACACATGGAGGTTTGTGTCCCAATACTTTTGGACACATGTGGGTTTGTGTCCCAATACTTTTGGACACATGTGGGTTTGTGTCCCAATACTTTTGTGAAATTTTCTTGTTTGAAATTTGAAAGTGTTTTTAGAGTGAAAGCTATAATATGGCTTGAATAACTAATAGAAGTTCCTCATCTTTAAGCGGTTAGTTCTCCTTCCCTATACGTCCTGTAGAAGTGTTCCTCCAGTGTGTAACAGAACGACCCCTTACCCTCCCATCCTGACCCCCTGTTCTGCTGACAGCAGGAATCAGATTTAGAAAAGCTTTTAATAGACATGAGCCCGTATCATACTCCACTCTGCTCGTGTTACACCTCGTACTTTACCTCCCAGGCACAAAAAACCCAAGGAGATCTGGACACCCAGTGTGCTCACATGATTCCAGCACAGAACGAGTTCTTCTTTAAAATCCTAACGATCAAACTTCCACCACTTTACACCGCTTATACCACTGGCCATGACCGGCACAAACTCCTACCTGACCGTGTCCTCCACAGACTCAAGCTGAGTGAGGTTTGGGAGGGAGGGAGGTTTGGTTGGATTAGAGACCATCATCCTTGTCACTGTCAGATTCTGGAAATGCATGCTCTCAATGTAGAGGTAAAAAAATAAATAGTCCTGGAGGTCCCCATCGTCCAGTTCAGGAGTCACATGCAGACACGATTGGTCATGTGATCTGATCAACCCAGCCCGGCACACCATCGGACTGGACTGGTCTGTTGGGGATAAGCACCAGACCCCTATGACTGTAACCAGGCACCTTTCGTTTCCAATATTCTGTTCAAACCCACATCCTGGGGCATGTAGCTGTACCTCATTAACATTGATGTCCTGGATGCCCCACGTAAATACGCTATAGGCACTACGTTACCCTGGGAAGCTTTGCAAAATCCTGAACAATTTCATTCAGAGTCAGCTTTTAGTGATTAACAGCCCAACGTCTGACTGGCAAACAAAGGAGTACAGCCGTGCCCCCCTAAATTCTGTGCCCCAGTACGACAAGTAATCTGTTCTGTCCTATAAAGAGTTTATAATCTAACGAGAGGGTACTAATTAAGATTCCAACCAAACAGCTTCCTTACAAAAGTCTCCAGTCTCATGTTTTGTCTCGGTTCAACTGGACTTGTCCAGGATGGAAAAAGAAGTGGAAGGTCAGGCTGAACAAGTGCATAAGAGCTAAAACAAACCAGAGTTTATTTTTAGGAAGGGAAGATGGTCAGCCGTTGTTTCCATAGTTCTTCCCTTTAGACTTTGGTATTAAATATTATTTAATGTTAATAAATATGAATAAATTACACCACCAAAAAACATCATCTGCACTTTAGTGGGTTTATTAAACAAACAGTGATGGTGAGGCAGAAGACAGAACCAGTTCTACAAGCTCTAATATATAATACCACCTGCTGCACATGCCCATTTACCCTCTGAGCACTAAGGAACATTCGCCCCGTACTTTTGAATGTGATTTAAAATACAGAAAATATTAAAACCACATTTCACAAAATCACAATAGTACAATCCTGAAAGGGTTAAACATTCACAGCGGCACTGAGCCACCGCTTTATGTGCCCCCCATGCCACAGAGATGGATGGTATCACCATGTGGTGTAAAACTGGAGTCCTAATGTGGCCGGTGCTGAGGTAGGAGAACGGTGGGCGTTTATAAAAAGCACACGGCTACCAGGAGGCACGTAAATCACCCCACGTTCAAACGGCTTCAATAAGAGGAGATTTAGGAGAAGATCAGGTAACTGTTGATTCACCTGTAGCACGGGAGGAAAGAGAACGATGGCTATGCAAAACACACATCAATAAAGAGACAGGATGAGCCATAGATGGTGACACAGACACAGACACACTAGAGGTAGTACCAACATCGAGGCTTCCTCTAAATTTTTATTTAGGAGGTGCACCGAAATAAGAACCGAAAAAAAGTTTTAGGGACCAAAACCTCTGAGTCGCCGTGTTCTAACCGAGACAAAACACGAGCACCGAGACGGTAGAGACTGGATGTTGATTGGTTATGATCATGGTGACTAAAATGATTTAAACAATCATTTGTATTGAAACACAACCAGAAAACATTTAGAAAAAATAACCGAAAACTAAATTGAGAGCAGAACATTACTGTGATGTTTTCTGCCTTTCAACACTGCAATTCTGTTTCTGTCACCAGGTGTTCCAAGGGTCTGCAAAAGAGCTCGTTTTATGTCGTTCAGACCTGAATTAAATGTATCTAAGACTGTTTTTTATTTCATATTATGTCCCTTAAGATCTCGGCTGTTAAAGCGAACAGACATTAAACGGCATGTAACTGTACAATAAAAATCAGAGTGTAATTACATTACATATTCTTTTTGCTTGCTCGGCTCTCCTGTGCCGGTCAGTGCAGACATGTTCACTTTGAGTAATTTATATATATATATATATATATATACATACATATATATAAAAAAAAATATATATATATATTTATACATATACATATATATATATATATATTAGTAGTTGTTAGACCCTTTACTGTTTGTTTCTGACTGAATCAGGTAAATAACGATGAGACCGAGAGCTTAATGTTAAGCTTAATGTTAATGTATGTGCACATTACTCCTAGATAAACAACTGAAATCTCACAAGCTGGGCATGTACAAACGAGTATATGCTAGATCTGCATGGTCCTGTAGTGCTGCCACACCCATTTCCAGACAAAAACACAAACACAGAACTCTACAGTACAAATGAACTTATCTAATCACATATCCAACCTTTCATTCTGTAGCTCAGAATCCAAACCAATGAGCCTCTGCTTCTGCTTCTCGTATTAATGCAGGGTGTTTAAGATGGTTCTGTGTGTGTATGTGTGTGAGAGACAGAGAGAGACAGACACTCCCGTGGCTTGTTTGCATTGTGGGTTACTGGAACTGGAAGTTAACTGGAAGTCCTGCCCTCATTCACTAAACACAGCTCTTTTATCGACTATGTCGCAAACAATGTGTTCAATCTGGCTCTATTTTATTCCTTTAAATCAAAGGTTGGCAGGTAGGTGGCGCTGCAGAGTTAAAGGCAGTGAAACTGAGTGTGAGGACTGAGAAACTGACGCCCTTTCATAAAACATGAAGACAGAGATGCTGACACACCCCATCCCAGCCCAAAAGGAGCTTCTAAACAAACCCACGAGCCTGAGACTGAGCAATGGTATGAGCGAGGGTCCAGCATGGCTAAGACCGAGGCCTGGTGTGGGCCCAATAGACCTGAGGTCATGTACCTGTACGTGTTCGTACAGGATAGGACTATCTCTAGGGACAAGTGCTGGGTCTATGGTGTGTGATGCAGACCAAGGGTGCCCCTATCACATCGACATTGGAGCATATTGATACTGTATTGACTGGTTATGTTTTTTTTCTCAACCACAGGAAAATCCATAACAGATCATCATGGCAGGTAAAACGTGTTTACATCGTGCAAATAAATGTAATGAAAGCTATTGTTAAGTTATTGTTAAACACAAGACAAATCCTAACTTAAAAAAATATATCTCTAATATATCGCAATTCGTTCACCCGGTGAAAGGGAAAGGCATCTTATACGGATTATTACATTACAGGTTAATTTATCAACATTACACACATTAAAGACTACGTCCAAAAAACTCTCCGCCTTATTAATCATCTCGTTAGCTGAAATGGCAAAAAATAAATCCTTCAGACCCTGTGATACATTAACATTAGTATTTAATTACCATTTTTTATTAAGCTTCATAACACTCGTTATTGGTGAAATATGGACTTATAAATGATAAAAGCTGTCTTTATCTTTAAGGTGACAGTAGTTTATCTGTAAAGTAGACGATTGAAAAAAACCACCACGGCTTAAAAACTACAAATCCCATAAAGGCCTGGTATTGTTAGCGTTACGCTATTGTTCGCCACCGTAAAATGAGCGGTATGTCAGCCTGTATTTCTTGTAGTAATGCTTTGGACTTTTAACAGAACTCGCAATCACACAGAGAGAAGGATTCGTTTGAAACAAATCACAGAGAATCAAAAATGATTCGTCTTTACCTGGCTAACCGGTTGGCAGGCTAAGTGCTAGCAATAATTCCCGGATGAAACCGTGACTTCGGAGTAGTCCACACGGGCTCCGTGTTGCTCTTCGGAATTCGTAGTTCGTAACACCGGACTACAAACAGTACCACAGCTTTATTTATTGACTTATTTTAAAATATAACGTGCGATTTTAAGTCGCGTTCCCTGACATTCTGGCTCAAACAAATCCGGACTAAACAGTATTCGATAACGTAAGCTGTTTAAGCGCCCAGTTTCATTCAGATTTAGTTTTCAGGTTTTGATTCAATGTGAGTCGATTCTTTGAAATCATTTACTAGTTTGCACAAGTGTAATATATAGTAATATTTTTATTATATTATATCATTTTTAACTAAAAAAGAGGTTCAACCAGGATCGTAACCCTAAATATAAAACGTTTTAAAACAAGTCAATCGGACGGACGTTTTGTGTCTTTAAGGAAGAGCTTTGGCCAAGCAGATTCGGTAGGAAATAAAATGCACTTTAATGATATCGTTACCGTGTACGACATTATTTTACTTTCTACGAATAATTACATCTTGTTTTAACTTCTCTTTACTGCCTTGTGTTTAGTCAGGTAACGATTATCAATCGTTAATCAATCGGAGCGACTCAAATAACCGACTCATTTGAATCCCGATTCGGAGTCGATTCCTTAATTTCTGGTTTTTATAGCAACCGTAACCAGGACGCGTTTAAAAAACCCGTGGATCCAAAGTTACCCGTAGATCAGATTAGATTAGATCAGATCAGATCAGAACCATGGGGTCTTGCTGTTCATTACAAAAACGGATAAATCCAATCAACACCAAGGGTAAAGGCATTACTAATTAAACAACTTAGCTAATAATTTAAAGATTAAACGACGTATTATTCTTAATATATGCAACAATTAAACACATCTAACCTCGGTATTATATAGATTTTGTTGATAAACTCGATTACTAATGTATATCTAATTAAGAGTGTAAGATACTTAAAATAACTAAGGATTTAATTGAATAAATAATACGTTTAAATAATAAGAAAAACAATCCTGAAATGTACAGTGTGACTGTGTCCGGTATTTAAAAAGGTTAAAAGAAGTGAAGGTAATAACCCAGAATCTACTGAATAATTCAGTATTTATTAGATCAGTGTTAAATCTATCAGGCCTATCTGATTATTTCACTCATTATAAAATATGGATGTTTTACTCACTCTTTTCAGACACACTAATTCTATTCTCTGAATTTCAGATAAGATTAAGGATGCCAAGATCATCTTCGTTGTGGGTGAGTGTGCAAACCAGTGCAACCAGTGTGCTACCGGTGCCACTCTGGCCGCGTTTGGGTTGTTTTGGTGTTTGTTTTGGCCGTGCCGCTGTCACCCTGAACCGTACCGCGTTTCTCAGGTGGCCCCGGCTCAGGTAAAGGAACCCAGTGTGAGAAGGTGGTGGCCAAATACCGCTACACTCACCTGTCATCAGGAGACCTGCTGCGTGCTGAAGTGGCATCAGGCTCAGAGAGGGGCAAACAGCTGCAGGCCATCATGCAGAAAGGAGAGCTGGTACCTCTGGTGAGGTCCTACACACAACACACCCTAATTAGGATTAATAATAGTGCTTAACTTAGTACTAAATTCACTCATTCAAATCAAATCTACTGGATAATGTTACATGATTATAGTATTATATTAGAATATATCAAACACAATGTTAGATTTAAAAGCTTAGATTTGTGTAACGCTGCTCACTTTTAAAAACACACCATTATGTGCAACCAGAAATATAATATTATTAAATAATAGCATTTAATAATACAAGTCATTACTTTTACAGCTAGCTACAGTGGTTATCAGCCGAATCACCTATGCGAGGCACAGTGATATTGTGAAGGGCGGCATCTGCTGGTTACATATTAGAATTGCAGTCAATTAAAATTTCTATATATAGTATGTCAATAAAGGTTTAAAACTTTTATAATAATAATTGTTATTATGGTATTATTATTGTTATTATAATAATAATAATTATTATTATGGTATTGTTATTATTATTATTGTTATTCATTATGATGGTGATTATTATGATTGTTCATTTATTTATTATTATTGTTTATAATTACTTTGATTATATTATATTATTGCTATCATTACTACCATTATTATTCACACTTTTATTATTAACATGATCAATGTTTATATATATAATTATTATTTTGAATCTGAATTTTTTTTCTACTACTAATTTAAATTTTATTAATAATTTGTTATTTATTTTAAACTTATTTTCCTATAATTTAATATACATTTAGTATTTGTCTATTTAACATCTA
>JAUZST010090226.1:0-19550 GCA_034779995.1 Parotocinclus haroldoi
TTTTTGAGTCTTGGTCCTCCCAAGGTTTCTTCCTTCTACTTTCAGGGAGTTTTTCCTTTCCACTGTTGCCCTAGGTTTGCTCAATTTGGGATTGGCCTTTTTAGATAATATAAGATTGTAAAGCTGCTTTGAAGTTCATGTGTTTACTAATAAATGACATAATCATTTGAATGTCTTTTTACTGTGTACGATTCATTTTAAACTACAGTGGAAACTTAATTGGTTCCAGAGGTCTGTGCAAGAGGTCTGATATTATATTTCTCCATAAAAAGTCATGTAAATACGTTTAGTCCATTCCTGACCTCCAAATGATTGTTTTTCACATTTATATTTGTATGTAATTAATGATTAAAAGACCCTGATAAAGTTTAAGCAGATGAGAAAATGAAGAAATGAATGAATGTAAGTGGCATGACAGTGAAAACCATGAAATATAGACTGATCACAGCTTTTAAGAACCATTAGGAATCAAAAATGGCTGTTGTAAATGCAAAAATGTTTTGTTCTCCTTTCTGCAAGATTTGTAATAGCAACACTTATGAACCTCTCGTCATTGACCCACGCGTATATCCTCTAGACCAATGGGATGAAACAGTATGTACCTGTGCAGGTGGCGCAGAGATGCAGGGATCTTGTGGAGGAAGTGACGGTTGTGGTTGCATCAGAGTGCGAGGGAAAGGCAGGGATGACTGAGTGGGTTGGGGGTGAAGTAGCGCTCCATCTGATGGTAGGGCAAGAGAGTACACCTGCTGCTGTGGTGGCGGTATTAGGGATGGGGAAATGGGCATACCCATGATTGGACACAGAGGTGCAGATACAGGGGTTGAAGGTGTACCTGCTCCAGGTAAGGCCATGTTTTGTGTTGCAGCGAGAGGTAGTGGGACATGGACAGGACTGGGCGAGTAGTAGGACGAGGGTACAGGAGGAGAGCTATTGGGATAGGGGGTGCTGAATGGGATCGGGGAGAAGGACAAAGCCTCATTTCCAGCAGGGGTGCCCACTGTTGGCATAACAGGGTATGGTGAAGGGAACTGAGAAAGGAAACATGAAGAGACAAATGAACAGAAGTAGGCATGCCAGTGACCCATGACTCCTGGGGTAATGGTTTCTTTGTAATTGATTTTTAATTTGTTTTTCACTGCACACACTATGAAGTTTAGCAGTTCAAAATACATATTTTATGTGGCTGACTTATCTGGTTAGTTTACTAACCTGGGTGGAAATTTTTAGAGGTTGCAGATGGGTTGTTGCATGAACTGTCTGGTGTGGTTGAGGAGGTGCACTGCTGAGCATTGCAGACGCCGGTTGGTGTAGATGATGAAGATGTGACTGTCCATCTGAAACTGACTCTGCAACTGGCTGCAAAGTTGATAACGTCTAGATGAGAAAGATGGAGCTGGATTAAGGGGAAATGCCTTGACGCACACTGTGTCGAAATCACTTTTTGATTTTTTTTTCACAGTCACAACCAATGGCCACTGTAGTGGAAGCCTTTTCCCAACAATGCTAACACAGACAACAATGAATGACACGATACGACCACCTTTCACTAGTTATTGTCAATCCTAGTGTTTTGGAAATAAGCGCACCTTTCAGTGCAAGAATCTACTTTATCTCCAACAACTAAGTCAAGAATAAGGATTCCAAGACAAATATTTGCTGTATTCGTGCCACAGTTTGCATTCAAAGTGATGGCCTAAGGGCCAATGATGTCTAGCTAAGTGGCAAGAGGATGAGGGTGTTTCTACAGATATCAGTGGGTGGATCTACCTGGGACAGGAAAGCTGCAGGATGGAGATAGAGGTGAAACTGAGAGAAATAAAAACACAGGAAAGAACAAGCTAAATTAAAAAGCCACTACACCATAAAAAGAAAGGTATACGGGTATGCGTCTTTAACCACCACATTACGTTCTGGGGAAACTGGTCATTGACTGAAATGGTCATTGATCAGGCAATACCATAGTCACACCATCTTTGTATGCTACTGTAATGTAAATCTAAAGTTATTTTCATAAGAAAACTATATGTAAATGCATCAGAGATAGTGTTGAAAAAAAAAAACCAGAGGAAAATCCTGTAGTCGCTTGCTTAAGTTATGCTTAAGTTATATAAGTTCACAATAATTATAAAAACTGCATTGTTTTGTAATGTATTGTTACAACTCTGTGCAGGGGAAAGCAACAACACTCAAAGGGATAGTATGGTGCACCCGATACTTTTCTTTGCCGTAAGTGAAAAATGCATTGACAGACAGTATTACGAGCAACACGGAGGATCGGCAGATTCAGTGGGTAAAGGTGAACCAATTTATACAGTTCTATTTGAAAGAAATGATACTGCTTACAAAAATTAGGAGATATTTCCGAATAAAATATCCCCCAATTAAATATCCAGCATTTAAGGTAGTGGGAAGACAAAATAGGAGTACTACTTACAATAGGACATACAATTATGTACACCAGTTACAGCTTGTTACAAATAAGTATCATAAGTAGCATTGATGTACACACAATGACAAGTAAAGAAAAGTCTCCAAACACATCAACCAAGTTAGAACATAGTCCAAACATGAGCAAATGAGCACACAACCAATAAGTTAAGTACTTGTACGCACAAATGATGGATTTCTGCTCTAAAACTCCAGCCTCCGCTCGTAGATCTGCACGGGTGATTTGCTGTTGCGCTGAAAAAGTTGACTGGCTAACAGCAGATTTTTATTTACTATTATAGGTTTCCAAATATTTTTAAGACCTTGGTCATTAAAGTAGAGAGACACTGACGAGATGGTGGTTAAGCAGCATTTACCTGTAACGTGACCAGGAGCGGCCATGCATTTGTATTAGACTGTAGCTATGTAACTGTGTAGCTAGTTCCTCAGCAGCTACTTGTCATGCTTCTAGGTTTAAAGATTTTGATTGCTATTAAATAACCAGATGAGCGGCTGTTTAAGTTAAAAGATCTTCATTTCCTGTTGTCATTGATCCTAATTAAGCAAACAGATGTTGATTGAATGGTCTTTAAATGGTGCATACCTGTAATAACATGTTATGGACTCCACTATACAGACATTAAATAAAGTAAAGCCAACATGAACATGGTCATATTGTGGCAGAAGCAGAAGCTGATGTTCCGTTAAAGCAAAGCATTGCATTGATCTCACCTCTTGTGCTACCGGTGCAGATGCCGCTGGTGTTGCTGGAGCAGATATAGTCTGAGTCTGAACCAGTTTAGCAGTAGGCTGAAAAATATTTAAAATGGTATAAGTAAGAGTGATACAGTCAGTAAAAAAACACCAAATTGGCAGTGTTGCCAACTGTGGGTAGAGGTCAGTTACTATGATATTAACTCCATTCATGTATTATATAAAAAGAGAAAATAGTATTTTATTATGATTTGAGCACAGGATATGTGAACTGCAGCTAAAGGAACAAAAGGGCTAAAGGAGGTTCAGGGCAATTTGTTAAAACACTCAGGGGATGCTGAGGAATGGCAGCAGAAGTCATTTTCAACTAGTCAGTATTGCAATATTGCAGCAGTGCATTGATTTGAAAGGTTTCCCGTAATATGTTCGCAGCCAGAAAAACATTTTTTTTTTCACTCAAAACCGTAATATTCTCATTAAAAAATTCAGAGATGTACTTGCATGTTTTAAAAGGTCATTTACACGCTCCATCCATGAAAACATCATGCCTCACAATACTGATATTAGCAAGACATCAATAATCTAGCATTGTTCATTATTCTTAACACATTCCAAAGGGGATGCAGGGAGTCTAGCAAAGCAGAGCTATTAGTGGAATCAGTCCTGTAATGCAGGTACAAAGCAAGCATCTCCATTTCCAACATACCATAGTACTTTGTCCCTTGCTCCCAAGTAAAGACAATGAAGAACCAGATGCCATGGGTTGCGCAGTAGGAGACGAATCCCTGCTTGGGACATGAAGGTTGTGGACTGTGAAACTGCCTGGTTGTCGTGCAGGTCTGTCCAACAATAATGGCGAGCTGGTACGCCGACTTACTATGTGATGTAAACAGTGGTTGAGCTGGTGCAAATCTTCTGCTTCCCCACAACTGCAGGACGTAATCATGGGGGAGGATGGACTAAGAGGAGACCAAGGGTAAGCGAAAGAGTAGGACTTTTGAGAAGAGGCAAGATGCACTGGGTCTGACGGAGGGACTGATATGTGCACGGATGTTGCAAGCAGTTTCTGTATTGGAACTGGTCCAGAACAAGAATGATAAGTATGTTCCAGAGATGGAGGACTGATTTGTACTGCAGATGGTACGGTATGGTGAATAGGAGATGATGTAATCACTGGTTTCTGGGAAGGCAGAGACATATGATAAGCAGAGGGAGATACCATGTGACTTGGGGAGGTTGTAGTCCTTTGGACTGAGTGAAAAATACACAATGAGGCTGAGTCAGAAGGATAGGAATGGTTCAGGACTGGCAAAGGAATGGAACCGCGAGACTTCTCAGTGTAGCCTCTATTTCCTTTTGCATTCAGCAACAAGGCAAGACAGGTCTGGCAGTCATTTTGATAACATGGTGGCGCAAAGGAGTGTTTGCCATGAGGGGAAACGGTTTCTGCCTGGGACTTAGCATCTGCCGAGTCAGTACAAGTGTGGCATCCATGAGGAGACAGTTTAGCTGATGAAGCGTGATCAAAGATCAGAGCGCCATTGAGGGACGGTGACTCTGTAAAGGCACTAAGAGAAAGCAACTGTTTTTGGGGGGATCTTCCAGATACGTCTTGTTTTGGACAGCTGCAGGGAAGATATGGATTTGGATGTGATTGGAAATGGGCTCTCTTCTGCAATACATCAAGAACTGAGGTACTGCCACGTCTGGTACCAACCAAGGTCTTGAGGGTCATGAGAGAATCCTGAGATTCACAGGGTACACTGGCATGCCTCTTATTATACAGCAGATGATGATCAACAATTTGTAGTGCATAAACAAAAACACAAACACTAAATCAGAACAGAAATGAGAAATAAAGAATGGATAACATAAGCTCACTGGAAAAAATATCAAATTAGTCATCTTGTGTGAGTTCTGCATATGGCATAACGGGATTTATGGATTGTGATGAGGTGGTACATTGCAGGGAATATCGCAATTGATGTGTGTAAAATCGGCCACAAGCAAATGTTAATGATTAGCAAAAATTTGTGCTTGCATTTGGGCATGCCAAAGGTCATAATGTGAAGGAAGTAGCTGAATTTGCAGGTGTATCGAAGCGCACGGACATACAGGTCTACCAGCAACAGCAACAATCCCAGCCTACAGGAAATTGTCATCAGAATTGTGGCCAAAAGATGAAACTAACAAGTTTCATGGCTTCGCTTACAAGCAAGAACTGCGTTTAGAAGTCAATGCGGGTTGTTCACAACAAACTGCTGAAAAAACATTCTGCAAGGGAACTGCATACCGTGAACATAGGCGGAAGAGTGGCATGCAAAATTCCTTTGATCATGTCTGCTCACAGAGGTTACAGTTGGCTGTGTCTTCGTTCATGACTAGAAACGTGTTATCTGGTCAGATAAATCTAGCTTCTGACTGTATGTAAATTATGTTAGGGGTCTTGCTCCACAGAGACCTCAGGAAGCCTTCAGTGATGACTGCATGCATGGATCCAGCTGAAAGTGGTTCTGAGAGTATTTTAATTATGTGGAAATGGGTATTTTGGTTGAGGTGACAGTATATCTGAGCCAGAATGTCTACACTGAGCTGCTGGAGAGCCAGGTTTTGCCTTTTGCTTATTATCTTATTGAAGAACATAACATTCTTAGACCTGTATTCCAAGATGACAATTATCATATTCACAAGTGCAAACATTCAGGAGCAGTCACGCTTCCGGACTGGCATGCAAAATCCCCAGATTTGAATGCTCTTAAGACACCAGGGAAGGCATCCACAAAATCTCGCCGAACTGCGACTGATTCTTTGATGCAATGGTGGCGAAACATTAAACATTGACGTTGCCTAAATCCAGAAACGTGTTCAGTCTTATCCAAACCGAATCACAGCTGTTATTCGTGCTCACGGAGGTATGACACGTTGTTAGGTACGTTTCAGTCATGGGTAATTATGTTTTTGACCAGTGAGCTTATATTTAACTCCAGTTAACGTATAATGGATTATAAATAATACATAGTGGACTTATAAGATTGGAGTTTGTGAGCAAAATGACTTACAGGAGGAGACTGCTGGTAAAGACTCTGGTGGAGTTGGACAGATTGCTGCAGAAAAGGTCCTTTATGTACCGGTGTTGTGGATTGCTGATAAGTCCCTTGATACAACTGGGATACATGTTGCTGGGTCTCCTGGTGAAGCTGTGCTGAATGCTGTTGCTGGGTTACATGTTGCAACTGGACAGGTTGCTGGATCCCTTGATGCAGCTGAGCACTTGCTGGGGACTGGATTCCCTGGAGTAACTGTGCAGTAGGCTGCTGTTGCTGCTGTGCTGCAGCGTGCAGGTGGATAGCATGTTGTTGCTGGACCTCTTGATGCAGTTGGACAATGGGCTGTTGTTGGGATGCTTGAAACATCTGGACAGTGCCCTCTTGCAGGTCCCCGGGTTTTGCAGTAGGTTGAAGAGTCTCTTGTGAACGTTGAGCCACAGGAGTCTGTTGAACACCAGGGTGTATTTGAGAAGCAATCTGCTTGTGGGCCTCTTGATTAAGGTGGGGTGTAATTTGTGGTTGCAGTCCCTGGTGGAGTTGAGTCAGGAGCTGTGCTGGTGGACTGAGGAGTGTCTGAGTAGTGCCAGCCGGCTCCGACACAGACTGATACGTTCTGTTGTGCTGATTTGTCATACCATCTGGAACCACTGCAGGGACGACATTACTGTCTGCTGCAGAGGTGAAGGGAAGAACAGAATACATTTTCCGTTATTGAGTATTACAGAATATTCATGCACTCTTTGTATTTTTTTAAAAGTCATTCACAACGGCATAACGACCAAATATGACATAAAAAATGGATTCGTCAGCCCATTGTTCTCTTTTTTTTCATCTTTGTGAGCTTTAACTTATCTTAGCCTTTTCACCCTGTTTCCATTCCAATGGAAAGACCATTCCTAATTCCTGAAGCTTCTTCAGACTTTAGAAAGGTTAACCTGGCATACCAATAAAGCTGCCAGATGTTGCTATTGCTTAAATGTCAAGAAAGGATACACTTAATATCACTGTAGCCTAGAGAAAGCCTTGTTTCAGATTCTTTTGACTTGTAATACTGCATACAAATTTTCTGTATTTTCTGGTAGTATTCTAATAAAGACAGAGAGACTGGAAGATATTTAGATATGGTCGTTATATCATTGCTAAAACAATGGTACAGTATATGTAACTAAAATAGTGGCCAGTAGTTGTCATTTTGCACATGTTATTCAGAGTAAACAAGTAATATATATCTGATGTGTTCTATCCTAAAGTTCAACGTACAATCGAAAGTAATAATTTTGTTGGTCAGGCAGTGTTACTGGTCTAATAAAGTTTTAATGATGATTCATTCTCATTCTGATGACTCACCCTGTAGTCAGCAGATACAGTGTGCGTGAGAGAGAGAGAGAGAGAGTGTGTGTGTGTATTTAAGTAGTCGATTCTGTGTTTGCACTTGTATTATGTCCAGTTATATTAATACATCCTACCCAAAAACAATCATGTCCATGTCTGCCCTATCTTTGCCTGAGTGTAGATATAATGGCTTTTTTACTTGGTATGGATTAAACAAAAAAAAAATGTCCACAATTGAAAGACTTTTTCCACTCCAGCACGAGCTAATGTTTTTCTAGAAGACTAGAAGACTATCCACAGGAGGTGCTTACATGTCGTGGTGGGAGCAGCACAGAGCTTGACTGGTTCGCTGTCAGGTTCCTCAGGCTCTATGTGGGCATCAGGCACTGCACCCTGCAACAGTTTGGAAGGATCCTGGGAGAGTGTCTGCATCTGGTCTTCACTGCCCTTCTCTTCGGTTTTGCCCTCGCCCCTGGAGATGGTTCGCTTCCTGCGGGATGTTATTAAAGCCACACGGTCTCGGATTGACTTACCTACAATCTTAACATCACTCTCCAGGAAGAAACCAGAGTCAACCTGGAGGAAACAAAAACTTATTTATAGCTAACTACAGTAATAGCATAATCATTCTCAGAAGTGGCGGTTGTTTTCTTCAGCTCAAACCATAAAACCTTTAGAATGGTATTGATAACATCCATTAGATGCTCACTGTAATAACAAATTTTAACTTGGATTCTTCAATGAGCAAATGTCCTTATTCCATGTGGTTAGTGTTTCAATATTGATATGTACAATCCTCAAAGTCTTTGTTTTAAGACATTGTGAATTGTAAATTTTACTAGATACTTTCCCTCTTCATCACCCTCCAACAGGACGTTTACTGACCAAGTTCAATCTGCATAATGATTAATTAATAAACCCACCTCCTCCCACACTATTTACCGAACAGGAACAGATGCCTGGAAGACATTTATCATATGTTTCTTTCTGGTAATTTAAGAGTAACAACTGATTAAAAGAAACCAGCTATGTCCTTTTGTTTACCATTTCTTGAGCGACCACCTCTGGCACCTCTCTGTTGAGGTCAAAGGTGAACTCGATGGCACCGCTGTCCTTGTATTTCCCTTTTAGCTTCTTCTGGTCTTCCACCCACAGCCTAAGAGCGATTGATGTTTCCTTACCATCGTCTTCTTCAGCCAGTTCAACCCTGACCCCGGTATCCTCCGCAAAGAAGGCATGATTCAGCAAGTCCTTGATAGAGTATCTGGGCGAAAAGACAAGTTGGTTAGGCATGTAAATAAAAAAACAGGGACAACACATGCACACAATTACAGCAAAACCTACAATACACATCTACAAACAGTTACAGACAATCGATTGGTTTGAACCCTTTAATACAACTGACAGGATGGGAAGCAGGACGTGGAACTGTGTCAGAAAATAAAACTGCAAGCTGACAAACACTTGCCTGAAAGTATTTAGACACCTTGTAGCTAATCGGCTTCAGATATTTCAGCAAGATATTACTGGTGGGTGGATCAAAATGAGAATGAATTCATGTAGTTTCCATAGATAAACACTGGCGGTAGAATGGGTTGTCCTAAAGAGCTCCGTCGCTTTTTGTTATGGCTACAACAAGGGATGCCTGGTCAACTGAATCTGTGATGTAGAAATCTCCTGAAGTGATTTTCTGTAAGCAGTAGTCACAAAACAGAATCACTGTGCTCTGAGTTTCCATGGTTAAGCAGCCAAAACAAGGCTAATACCACGATGATGGATGAATGGACAAAAGCCCGAGCCCAACTCAGAATTAACCGGTAAAGACAGCACCATTTGGGATTCAAAACCAGGCTCTCGGGAACTGTCACTTTTAGAAGCTGTCTAGAAGCTGGCCACTGGGTAATGCTTAGTACTAACTGTAAATTAAGGAAAATAACTGGGTGGGGTTGGTCCAGTTAGGACAGTTATATTTCTCATGGATTCCCGTTCGCCCCTTGTCCAATCCCAGTTGACATTGGAATAATCTCACCATCCCAGCACTTTCAGTAGAACTAATGATTTTTTTTTTGGTGCAGCCTGTAATTTTGATTGTGATGGTCAAGTGTCTATACATAAAATATATTTTGCCATGTAGAGTACGTAAATCAAGACAATGGAAGCTAACGCTGTACCTATTCAGATGTTCTTTTACCTTTCTTCCCAGCGATACCGGATGCACTCCCCGATGATCTCCTTAATTTCAGGCACAGTGACCTTGTTGAAACTGGCTGGCTTCACCCCCTGTGCAAGTGCAAACATCAGTCCACAACAAGGTCCGTCTTTACTTTGATATTTCCGTTCATCAAATACACGCAAAGTAAATTTGCTGTCGACTGCACAGAAACTCGACCTTAATCCAGACTCCTAAAAATGCACTGGAATACCAAAGGTGCGCCAGGGCTTATTGTCTAACATCAGTAGCCTGCCTCGTCGTTATGTTTCGAAATATAACGCAAAGCCTTGTTGAAAGAACAAAGGTTGTTGTGGCTGCAAAGATGTGGAGCAAATGTTATAACCATGTTTTGTATGTACTATTTTTCCGTGTCTTCAAACTTTTGTCTCTACGGTATATATAAACAGACTTAATAAACTTAATAGCAATAATGCTCGGCGTCCAATAAATCACTGGCCCATTTCTTTTAGATAAAAAATGAACACTTAAAAAAAAACAGCTGTATTAAACTAAAATGCTGTATTTCTTTAGTAATCGATGTCAATCTCTCTTCTAAACATAACGGCAGCAGGGCAGGATAAATGCATTCAACATTCATCAAACTTTCTTCTGTTTTTCTTTCACTTTCTGTAGCTCACACTGGTGACTTTGCGGTAGATCTGAGCAGCGTTCTGGCACTCGGAGTACGGATACTCAGATGTGGCCATCTCCAGCATGCACATGCCGAAAGCGTAGACATCCACCGCCTCATCATAGTGCTCTTCATACATCTCTGGGGCCATGAACTCAGGAGTGCCTAAAGGAAAACAGTAACAATAAGGTTTAACAAAGAGAAGAATCGAGTAATGTGTAATGATGTGTGATGTGTAATGATTAAATGATTTGAAACTGTGTACATAAGTAGTACATAGTTTGCATGTACAAATCAGGTAGAGTGTCGCTACAAAGTTTACCACAGCACGCAGCGCTAAAAAAGCAATGTAAAAAAATTATCATTACCCTGTAATTAACCACTAAATAAAACAAAGTCATGGAGGACATGAGCAGAGAGAACAATCTGTTCAGTATGGCATTTACATGTGTTATTTTAATTACCCACTATAGAGCTTTGCTGGTCCAGGTGGCCAGTTTGAGTATAAAAATACGATCATACGATGTAGTGGGAGTTAAGATCACATTACCGATGACGCTTGTAGCAAAAGAGGTGCGCTTTAGTGTCGCCAGCCCCAGGTCCCCAATTTTAACTGAGCCAGTGGGTCCTGTGATGAAGATGTTGTCACACTTCAGGTCCCGGTGGATGATTGGAGGTGTTCGGGTGTGAAGAAAGTGGAGACCTTTGAGGATCTGTCTGCACCAACTACGCAGGACCTTTGGTTTCATCACTTTGAAACGCTTCAGGTACCTGCAGCAGAGGACATCACACAATGCTGAGATCAGCACTCAGACATGGTGAGCTTCTTCAGTTGGCTCTGTAAGGGATGTCAGTGCAGATTTGAACCATGACTCTAATCATGCCTATTGTGTAAGAAAGTGGAATCGGGGGCAGAAACAAAAACCTGCCACCATACCAGCCCTTTGAAGGTAGGATTGAAGATGTGCTGTGCTAGTCACACTAGACTAGTGGTTGACTAATGTATGTTTTTTAATGGCTGACGCTGACGTTTAGAGAGCAGGGTTACCGACTGCCGATATGCAATGCCGATTTCATTTTTTTTGCAGTTTATTAGCAACTGACAAAACCAGTAATAATAAATGAGACACGACATTGCACATTCATTAATAGCTATAAATGCACTGTCTTTAGAACTTTAATAAATAAAAAGTCTTTAGACAAATAAAAAATTAACAAAAAGGTTGATTAAAATTAACCACAGTCAAACTGTGAGGAAAAACAGTATCTTCTTGTTTCTGCAGAAAAAAATAAAATAATGATTTGCAATGTCACAGCAGTGCTCATGGTATCAGAATCTTTTTTTTTTTTCAAATTCCAGTTCCAGTTAAGAGCAGCAGGATCTAATTCTGGGAATTGGGGTGCAGTTACTTAGCTGACTAAAAACAAGGACCAAACTATCCATCCCTCCATCCATTATGCTCTACTTAAACCACACAGGGTCAAGGGTCAGTCAGAGCCCACCCGTCAACTCTGGCCACAAGGGCAGGAACAACCCCAGTTTGGGCACCATCCATCATAGGGCACACACACACACACACACACACACACACACACACACACACACACACACACACACACGCACACACACAGAACATCACTGGTTTCAAATTTAGAAAGGAAAAATGTATTAAAGTTTTCTTTATCAATTCATTACAGTGAATTTACAACAGTATTCATCTTTATTATCTTTATAACCTCAAGCTAAATGTAAAGGCTGCGTATTTGGTGACTGAGTGACTCCAAGTGAAGTCCAATAATCGATTATTAGTTTCAATAAACGATACATTATTCTACTATTAAAACAGCTCTTTTAGATTGTCTCATAAATGGCCCACCCTCACTAAATGGTTCTCTCAGCATTTCTTTTTTTTTTAGTCGCTCAGTAGTCCCAGTTTATGAGCTGCAAGCTGTAATGCAGGAAACTCTCCATTTTCTCCATTTTCTCCAATATTTTTCAATATCAGCCTCGTCACTGGCATCAGCCAGTGAGTCTGCGGTAGCCTAGCCTTTAAGGTACTGGACTTTGGATCTCAAATCATTCTTCTGCCAAGCTGCCACCGTTGTGTCTTTAAAGCAAGGCCCAGCATTTCTTGGATTGTAAGACTGTATCAGATGTAAGTCGCTCTGGATAAGGGCATCTGCTAAATGCCCTAAACAGCATGGCAATTATCTCAACATGGAATTAATTGACTGTAATCAATAATCAGTAATTGGTCCCTATCATAAATGTATACCAGGAATAAATTAGTTGAAATGAAATAATATTTCTCACGTTTTCAGTGTGCCTGATGTCATGAGTTCAGTCACCAAGACAATGCACTTCTTTCCTTTGACAGGAGACTCCCAGAAGTCATAGAAACGGACAATGTTGGGATGCTGGAGGCCTTTGAGCATCTCAGCCTCCTCCTTAAACCTCTGACGATCCACTTTGGAGAGCTTGCGATCCTGATGGAATTAGAGAGAGAAAGCGAGCGAGATTAAGCAATTCATCAATGCATGCCATCTGTTCTGCAATAAAAAACATGTGCCAGATCTTTTTGGGCTTTCATTCACTTAAGTGCTGTTGTGTCACAGTAAATGAAGAATAAATAGAAACTAATTATAATGTTTCCACATCCAACTACACGGCAGAAAAAACAGCCATACTCTAGGGCGATGTTATGGATTTCTGCACCACCACCGCAGTTCACTGAGGAAGTAATCCACAGAACAATCATCACCACTCCCTGACTGTGCATGGTCTGATGAAATACAGTGCGTGGGTGCAGCCTAATAAGTGAATTACCCCGAAGCTATTAGCATCAGGCAATCAAATAACACCCTGAACTGCACCTTATGATAAAACTGAGATTGTATTGTAAAACTGAAAAATGTCAAATTGCAGGCAGTAATAGACACACAAACGGGTGACAACAATAGGTAGGCAACAGGTAAGGACAGCTGTGATTCTAGGATAATAGCTTTAGGGGTTCTGAGAGTACCCCATCCCAATAAAAATCTACGTATTGTAGATTTGAACATATTTTTGGACTGTCATTCTTACATTCTTACAAATTATAATGCTTAACCTGCGAGCTACAAAGCTATCACTTGGATGATACACTTCTCACAACAATTTCATATAACTACATTATGCGAGATTTCATTTTGAAGTATCCCCTAATTTTTATGAGCAGGGACTGGTGTGTTTTTTGGTGTTAAAATATTGATTTGAAACAAAATACTTTCTATAGTTCTCAGCTTATAGGAGTTAAAAAAAAACAACCCTGACTCCTTACTCTAGTTAGGCACAATGGAATTCAATTTAGAAATCAAATGGGTCTATGGCCTACGGCTTGATGATATATCATTGTCTATTAAACATTGTACACGTGAAAGACGTATGTAGAAGTTCAGTCAGTTGAAACAGAGACTCAGCAAGTGAATGTGAACCGGTTTATACTGTAGTACTTATACAAAGGGGTACTACTTAAAACAGGACAGGCAAATATACACTTAGAAATATAATTTACAACTTACACAAAAGCAAGTGAGAAAATAACCAGCATATATGCACGCACACACAAATGATGGGTTTCTTTGTGGTCGCTATTGGCATAATGTAACACGCATATATCTTGGACAGGGAGAGGAAACGGGAGTACCCAGAGTAAACCCACAGAAACATGGGAAGGATATAGACCGCTGTACCCTAGGATTGAACCCAGGACCCATTGATTGGCTGTTGATTTGAGAAGTCAATTGGCTGTATACGGCAGCAACATCCAGGGTAAAATACATTGGTTTCCTATTGTAATTTATTATGATCACTAAGACTTCAGTGCTCTGATGGTCCTTAAACAGTGCTTACTTGAACTGTGTTTGGAACGAGGAACAATTTAGGAACTGTCCCATAACAAATAATGGAATTAGAGCTCCAACTATCTGAAAATTCACCATTTGAACCCATCTTGGAACATTCCTTACATTCCGACAGCAGGGCTTGATCTTATAAATAATAGAAATGTGGAAAAGACTGGTCAAATGTTTGAAGAATTTATATTGCTGTAATGATTGCAGTTGAATCCGTAAACCAGAGAAATGTGTTTTCACATCTCTCTGGATCTCTACTGTCTTACACAGCTCTACAACACTGACTTATCCAGTACGCAAAACTCTTGCACTTCCTGCTAAGTCATGTGATAGACAGATCTTCTGAATCTATATTGAATCCTAACAGTTATCCACAGAGAGCTTTGTTTTTGTAAATCTAATAACTTCAGCTTCCGGACAAGTCAGAAAAAAGGCAGAGGAAATGCAGCAGTCATTCATTTGGCTAGATTGCATTTCGATGTTTTAGACAGCACACTGTGGTACTTTTTATGCAACACAGATTGCTTCTATGATTGTTCTAAACAATTATAAAGTGTCCTTGAACTTGAAAAGGCTTTAAATAAATATATTTTCCCTGACCAAAGGTGCTGGTTACATTTACATAATCTAGCAGATGCTCTTATCCAGAGTGACTTACAACAGATACAGTCTTATAATCAATTGTAGGTTAAGGGTCTTGCTCAAGGCACAGATTGGCAGAGGTGGGATTTGAACCCTGGACCAGGGTCCAAAGTCCAGTACCTTAACCGCTGGGCCACCACAGTCCAAATATTAAAACCTGAAAATGCCCATTCCTATTGTGTAGATCTGTACAAACACACACACACTGTGCTGGGAATGAGGTAATCCAAACCAAAGCTAAATGGTGAGCCAAAGGAAAAGTCCTGTTCTTTAAATGGTCTGTCCTACTGTATGAACTTGCAGCAAAGAGCTCCACTTCCAATAAATGACAAAAAAGGTTTATTATCACAAGCAATAGGTCTGTAGAGGTTAAAGATAGTACAGTGTTCAGATGCTGTGGTGATGGACCATGATGCTGCCCTGCTGCAGCACAACATCATTTCTACAAATTACCCCTCCTTTTTCCCTCTCTCACTACCCATAGCTTGCTGAGCGTACGTCTCTTGCAGTTCTCTATCTAGAGGAGACTGTATCTGTGGAGACAGTCTGAGGGCCTCTCTGGAGGCCAATGTGCAGATCCACGCCCTCGAAACAATGCCACACCAATTGCATTTCCGGAATATAGCATCTGATCCTTATTAGCATATAGTTATGTATGCTAGAAAGCAGAGACTGTTTAGCATTATGGTAATATGGGAAGAGATTCTTGTTAGCATGCAGTCTACACAGCATATTTAGCAAAGTCTTTTCCTTACAGAGATTTTGTTATTTTCATTCTGCATAAGGTTGTTCGCATGCTAGCAGACAGTGGTTGCATTGTGCTAATGTCATAGTTGCTGCTCAGTGCTGTGCAGCGATTCAGTTTAATTAGCAGATGTTGGTTTAATTAGCAGATGTTGGTTAGCGTTGGTTCTAGTTCTCTGATAATACAACATAATATAAGAACTAATTAACCTAGACTGAAAAGAATCTGGTGAAGTTCTTGATCTGGTTTCAATCACCCAGGAACTGTTTATAGGCTGTTCTCACTCTGTTAGTGAATGTGCCAAATAATGTTGGGGTTGGTCTGTTGTTGTGGTCTTGTGAGATGTGTAGCTAGTCTTACACAGATTCAGAAACGTGATACACAGTCCGTTTTGTTCTCAGTAGTCTGTGAGTAAAAATGTCTGCCACCATGTGACCTTAAAAAGAGCAATAATCTGATTGGGTGAAAACTGTTACCCAGTGACCACCATTGGTCAGAGCTCCTGTCACGATTGGGTGTCCTGAGGCATCAAATTCAGACTTTACATGCTGCTGATCGAGCAAGTGAGCTTAAAATTGTTTCGCATTCGGAGCAGGTTTATTCTCTCCTGGAGTACCGAGTACAAGGCCCACATTTTTTTGGTTTTTGGTTTGATGTTTTTCAAGAAGAAACTAGAGTGCCCAGTCTGCAATCCAGAAATGTCAAGAGATCACATCAGGGTTCGTTTAATCAAACCGAAATTGTCAAAAACGATCAGTGAATTAGTGAATTAGTCATTTATTTTAAGTCCCTGACTTGTCCATTAAGTTTGGTATCAATACTGTTGTTGATCCTTTCCTAACAAGAGTAGCATCTTTATTCATTTATCACTCAGTCCAAAGTTGATGCATTTAGTATTTACATAAATTATAACAAAATAGGAAAAATGAAACAGACATCATTTTTAGGTAAGTAAAAGTAACTATGTAAGCTCACCAGCTTCATCATCAGGAAAGAAGATGCACATATGGAGATGCACCATAGGAGGAAAGTCTTTAATATTAGTTGACCACTCCTGCAGCTCAGAGAATTTAAAATAAAAGGGTAATGTCATGGTGGGACGTACACACACTGAAAGACAACAACGACTGACAGAGCAGGAACACCTTGTTCTGTCAACTTCTGTCAGCATTCGCGGGACTTCCATTTGTGTCCGCTTGTTCTCCTTACTAGGGGCTTTTCCCAACTTCATTAAAAACTTCACGGTTCAACAGACTTCACAGCTGAAGCAGACATTGAGAGTTAACTTTGAAAAACATACACCCGCCCAGACCCAGGAAATCTGATGACTCATCAGACCATTTTATTTTTTCCACTGCTCAGGGATTTAGGTTTTAATCGTTAATCCCAACACTTCTCTTTAAAACTGGGTCTACATGGCTGAATTTGTAAAGCAATTTTGTACCGTTTTTGTTAAGACTTCATCACACAGATGTTTGATTTTAGTACTTATTTTGTGGTGCTGTACCTTCTGTACCTTTGAGGGTTTAAGGAGCAATCCCTGTCAACTATTTTCCATTTGTGCTAGTGTTCCGTTTTTCCTAAATTTGTTTGTTAACCTTTGTAATACTCGTCCATGACTCCTGAGAAGGTTCCCCAAATTGATGTGACTAATACGCCCGTAACGTGTGATACACCCACTATTTGACTTCTTTTTCCTCTGTTGGTTTCTTCACGGAGATCTGAAATTGCTTTACTCAAGAAAAATCAAGGATAATAAAGATACATCTGTATACAGATAGCATGGAAGCATCACCATTTTTGTCCTCAGCATTCAATTTGTAACATGGAACAGGGACAGGGTTTATCTGTTAATGCTACGCCTCACAACTCAAACTTTAACCCACAAACCCGGTGCACAAATCTCCCAGGGACTTACATTTGTAATAAAATGCTAATGAAAATCACAATGAAATGTCAATTGCGTTTGTTGCGTGTTTTTGTGTGTGAGTGTGACTGCTATTGGCATGAAACCTTTACACATTTACATTCACTTGGCATGCAGCCTTCCCATATACAGTAGCTATATGTGTGTGTATAGTTTACGTTTCATACTAATAAAAAGCTGCCATGCTATCAAGACTTTTAAGACTACAATGTAAATGAAATACACTGCACACAAAAATTAAGGGAACACTGAATTAGGGGACATTCCATTTTGAAATACTGCCTATTTTTTGTGAGTAGTATACTATTTTCACTTAAGATGTAAAGCTTAAATGATGCAATGCGACAAAAACGTGATGTACCTTTACAGGCATAGTAAATGACATTACTTTAAATGTACTTGTTCACGGGCCCATCTAAGTCAGCTTGGAAATTCTGGGGCTTGAACCCTGGACTTTCTTAATTTAACCACTGTGCTTCCACAGTCCTAATTTTACTTGAATACTTTTAGTAGCAGGATCTCTACTTTTGGTCTTCACCCATCACTGTTTATTTTCTTGTTGTTTAGCTATTGGTTTTCTTTTCATATGTTATCATAGTATTATTTATTTATTGTTTAAATTACACTTTATTTATCATTATTTGCTTTATTTATGTTTACTTTCTATGAATGTATAATTCCAACAGAAGAAAAGTGTATCATTTCATTAACAAATTAAGTTTTTGATTCCATTGTTTTCATTATTTCGTTCTATATTTTTAACAAATAAATCTTTTAACTCAATGTACTTACCTTATCGTTCTTGCCTTATTCATTTATTTTCATTGATTGATTTAGTTATGTATAATGTATTGCTTTAAATGGAAACATTAGTTCAAATGTATTATTTATGCACTTTGTTTTCTTTATACATCTTATGAATTATTTGTCATGCTTGAAATAATTTGTTTACTTTTCGTTGTATTTATATATTTTTCCTAAGCAATGTATTATGTTCATGAAAAGACGTTCACTTCATTATTTGTGCTCCTACCTGCAGTTCACACCAGGCCACCTCCACCCAGGTCTCAGTGTCCAGGCCCTTGTAGACGGTTTTAAACGAGCCCCTGCCGAGCTCCACATCAAACTTGAGGAAGCGTCCGCTAGGAGAGCTGCAGACCGCCTTCATCCCGGCCTCCTCTTCCTCCTCTTCGTCATCCTGTGCGGGGCGTTTGGGTTCGTCCTTCCCGGCATGGCTTTCAGCGGGCGGTTCTCGGCACCGCTCGCTCTCGTTGGCTTGTCCTGATCCGTCCGCGCAGCTCTCGGTCTGCACCAAATTCCCTGCGCTTGAGCTCTGACGGTAACGGCTTCTACGCGCACTTGTCACGGGCAGAATGCATTCCGGTGTCTCCACGCTGTGCTCCTCTGATTCCGAGAACCACAGGTTGGTGCGGATGAACCTACGACGGGCTGAGCTCCGGTAGTCCGGCAGCTGCAGGCCAGGCTGGCTCACCCCTCCCCGCGTTGCGACGGCCGGATCCGCGTCACTTAAGTCCGACTTCTCCTTTTGCTCAGGCTCCGTCGGATCCCGCTTTGTTAAAGGAGGCTGGGAGCCACTGCTCGCTTCCCCCGCCTCCATCTCCAGTGTCCCGTTAGAAAACCTTATAAACCCATAACAGCTGTCACGGTCCTACCCGAACTGTGCGAGCACGCGCACCTGCAGTAATGCCCGCGGCCACTGACGCAATCCGGCATCCTCGACCTTGTTCATGAGAAGTCTTAAACGGCTTTTACTGTGTACTAGGCGGTATGTCAAAATCTCTGAATCTATCTTACATTTATTCCTAAAAAATCCACGCAGCGTGAAGCTGCGTCATTCGGTGACGTTAGAATTGTTTACAACGGAAAGTGTCAACCCGAATGGCATCCTATTTACCAGCCTTAATCTAACGATCATTAACTTTATGCATAGAGCTTTTCAGTTACAGTGACAGTTA
>JAUZST010090237.1:0-19550 GCA_034779995.1 Parotocinclus haroldoi
TGTGTGTGTGTGTGTGTGTGTGTGTGTGTGTGTGTGTGTGTGTGTGTGTGTGTGTGTGTGCGCGCGCGCGCGCGCGTTCTGCATTAAGGATGCTCCTTTCTTATATAGCTGATTCTGTTTTTGTCATATTTTGTCATGGCCACATGCATGAAAAGCACACTTCTTTCACTAATGTAAGTTTCTTAATTCAGTCCTGCATTAAACACAGTTCCAGCTTTAAACTGTGCTTGATTTCATAAACATTTGACTGGCCAATGCCAATTTTAGTCATTCTGACTTTTTTTCTAAGAATTATAAATGACTGATCTTTATACAGATCTTTTTTTTTGATCAACTTTTCTTGGTAAGTACTATACTGCTACCATTAAAAAGAAAGACAGCAGCAGCAGCAGCTGCTTGCTTGTGACTGACTCTGTGCTCTCAGCAGAGTTGGCTTTTTTTTAATTCCACATATTGATACAGATTATTCTGTTTTAAATAGATCGCAAGTTTGAGACTGATGTGATCAAATGAAAACCATTTACTTCCGGTCACCGGCTGATCGATCTGCATCTCTAAATGATACATGCTTATAACCCAAGCAGATGTGGGTTAAGGGCTTTGCTCAAGGAGCCAACAGTGGTCGCTTGGCAGAGGTGGGATTTGAGGCCTGAACCTACTGGTTTCAGACTGACTGCTGCTACTCTAAAGTCTCTTACTCACAAGAATGAGGGGATATTTTGTTTTGAAGTATCCTCTGATGTTTGTGAGCAGTATATATAGTGCAGTACTAGCAAGGGCGCAGTGATATATTTAAGTTGCGGCCATGTCTTTAGCGTTCTTCACAGTTAGTAAGTGCTGTTTGCAATATGCAAAACAAAAGTAAGCCATCAAGAAAACATGACAAATTGACAAAGACATATAAAACAGCATCACCTCGCTGAGTATGTGAAGTTTGACAAAGCTAACTCTGCTGATATTGCAGAGCCAGACACAATCCACCAGCTTCTGCTATTGTTTTTCTTCTTTGTGTATTCTTTAGCAGTGAATACGTTTCCGTTTAAAGGAAACACAAAAAACAAGACCAAATTTGGAACCGGCCAGTCATATATTTAAACAACGGAATCGGGCAAGAAATTTGTGATGCAACTCTAATCTGTATTAATAAAAAAGACTTTTGTCTGTTGTCTGTTTTTGCCAGTTACAAACCTCGCCATCTGAAAGCACTCCTTGAAAAATGAACACGCAAAATGTTCAGGATAAACTAATTACATTAGGTTTGCAGTTACCATCACAGAAAATGAACCTTTTTGTGTTTGAAGACTAGGTTAAACATACTGGCATTAGTTTATGAAACTTAATATTGCTTATTTTGTTTTAATTTCATATAGAACAGCTCAGAGGTACTGGATCCACATAATTAAGTGCTGGAACACATGCGCTCTAAATCAGATTTACCGGATTGGTTCCAATGGGATCCAGTACAAATTACGCACCAGAGCGTTTTCAGTTGATGTTCACAATTATCTACTACATCTAGGTGTCAATTTAAAATAGCTTTCCAGCGTTGGGGCGTTTCAGTTGCCAGTGTGACAATTTACCACTAGGTGGCAGTGTCTTTTCTGTAGCCTTATTTAACTCTCATTTCTGCTCTGACGTATCAATGTGGCTGTGTTTTTGGGTTTCTAAGTTTTATCCCTGTATGCTGTGTTGTTTTTGTATATGCCACTTTTAACGGCACTGGTATTCACTGTCTAACGTTATGTGTTTTGTCCAAACAGGGCACTGCACTGCTTTTCTTGCCCAAAGGAATGCAGCTGTTTGCAGTATTTTACACCTTAGGAAACATTGCAGCTTTAGCTAGGTAAGATGGAGAAATGTTATACACCTGCCTTGTATTCCCTTCGACTGTAAGTTGGGGTGACTTAAGTTAGCATGATTTCCACTCAAATGCAAAAGCCTCACAGATTTTGAGTAGCTTAGACACGTGACCGAACCGCTCAGTATGATGTCATTTCACCATGAGCTTGTGACTATGCTGGAAGCTTTTGATTGAGGCTTCAATCATTAACATACAATCTTTAAATAAGTAATCCTGCATGCTTCTGTAAGCTTTGTGACGGTCTGTAGTTTTTCCACTTGCTTTGTTACAGTTGCGCAAATGTCTCCAGTTATGCAAAGCTTTTCTCCATGGGAACGATGGGCTTCATTACAGGTGGCTGAGTATTGTGTGATCTCTGCCCTCAAGGGCATTGTAACTTACTTTAAGGAATACCTGAAGGACTCCGATTTATTCTCGTAAAATGTATCATTCATCACTTTTTATGTAGAACCTTGGTGTCCTTTTCTATGGTGGCTTAACACTTGTAACGTAGACTGCATTTCTGGTAAGCCCCTGCTGTGTTGGCCATTGTTTAGTAAAAACAAAAAATATTGTTCTAGATGTTGTAGGTTATGCCTGTACTGGAATTTAAAGTTCTGAATAGCTTTAGTTCACTATTAGGCAGGTGGTCTTAATGTTATGGCTAATCTGTGAATAATAATAAAAATGGTCTCGCGATTAATTCCCTTGGTTGGGTGAGCATTTAAACATGGGCTTTGAGTTCAGACTTCATGCACGGAGCATGTGCACTGTTGCTGGTTTTACCTACCAGTGTTTTGGGTTGTCATTGGATCTGAGCCATTAGTCCTGTTAAGGCTGACATTATCAGGTTTTTCTGGTTTTCTTAAGTCCCTGCCAGATCAAACTACTATCTCTGGTCCTGCTGCTATAGCTTTAGGACACACTGTTCTGTGTGTATGACCAGAAGTAAGGTACTGGGGCATTCTGTTTTTTTTTAGTTTGTGTTCTGCTTGTTCTTTATGTTTGTAATGGACACTGCACTTTGTAAAATTACAGACTACTACATCTGTACTCCAGTTTCTCTACCTACTTTGTTTGTCCCCTTTACTTTGTCCTCTATTGGTCAGGACCCCACATATCAGGTACTATTTGGGTGTCGGATGAATCTCAGCACTGCAGTGACACTGGTGTATGTTGTGTTTGTATGTATTGAGCTCATACGATTGGATCAGACGCTGTAGTGCTGCTGGAGTTTGAAATACTGTTCACTCACTGTCCACTTTATTAGAGACAGTCACCTGCAGAGACTGTAGCTCATCTGTAGTTCCAGAGTTTGTCCGTCAGTGCTCACAGGATGCTGCCTACAGGAACTGGCTGGTGGAGCAGTCCAACAGTGGCATTTGAGGTGGTTTAAAACCCAAACAGCACTGCTTCATATGCTTTAAAAAGTTTAACGCGAACTAAAACACCGCCACCACATCAGTGTCACTCTAATTGTATAGTTGTAGAACTACAAAGTGACCACTAAAACTTGAAATAAAGAATAAGCAAAATGTCAACTGAAATGTATTATACTTACGACTTTTGTACAGTACTGCATGTCAGGTGGAAGTCTGTACAGATATGTGCCGTTTACAAAGACAGAAACAACACAGCTTACTCAGTCCCAGCTATGCTAATTCAATTTATACTTATTCTGGGTCTATATATGCTTAGCTGAAAAAAGGGGTCAGTCCTTTGTGAGTCTTTTTCCATTTACTTACTATGAAACCAGGAAGAAGCCTAATTATTAACTGAACGAGTGAAAATGCTTCAGAATTTTTCATCCCACTTTCTCACAGACTGTATTCAGCAAGCATGAAGCACATTTTAACACATATTAACTTGATAGTTTTAGTCATTTTAGGAATGAGCATGATTGATCAATTAAAACGGATGCTCATCATCCAGAGCACAACATTTGTTTATGTCAAGGCTGTCGATACTTACTTAAATAAATCAGGTAATTGAAATTGGCTGGTAATATTGGAAGTGGGAGAATTTTCTCATCAAATTCAGTAAATTAATCGCTCTGAATTATAGACATCAATGCCAGAGGAAGTACTGAAATGTTATGATGCGGCTTAAATTACAACAATATTTGAATTGTAAAAACTTAGTCGAAGAATTAGTCTCAGTTAAGCGATTTCTGTTCCGGTTGCATTTAGGCTTACACGGCACACAAAGGCGACGTAGGCAGAAATGCAGTAATACATAAACAGCATAGTGTTTTGTTTTTTTTGTTTTTTACTACAATTCAGAATGAACTATGTGTGGCTCAGCCACTTGCATGTTTATAATCGCTGCTGATGCATTCATAATGAGAAGTGTTAGTCAACTTTAGTTATTATTTAATCAACTAAATAATCTCTTTATATAGCACAGCACTGATGAGGGAGTTGAGATCTTTTTCAAACACCGTCAGTTTTTATTGTGGAAAATTTTCACAGCATGCTGTTTGCAATACATGCATGCGGTGAAAATAAGCGGTGGAGGAACAACTCTGGAAACGCTCAGAACAAAAAATTTAAGATGATGTTTGAAACGGCATCACACTAACTGAATATGCTGAATTTGACAAAGCTAACAGAGGCAAAGGGGGTTCATGCTAAAGCCTACGAGAGCACAGAGCCGAGCACGAACCAGCAGCCCCTGCTATCTTTCTTAAGCAATTACAGTTTCCATTACCGGCTGGTCATATGTTAACAAAATGGAAATCTGAATATTCGTAAAGTTCAGTCGGTGCATCTCTAGTCCAAACCACTGTATTTTACATAGACTGTTATCCTGTTAGCAAATATTCTGCTTTCATGATCTGTTTTTGATTTTTGCTATCCGTTGTACTTTTACAGCTGTGCTGATGGTTGCCAGAATGTTACTAGACAGAAAAGCCTGTCTAGTAAACAAGAGCCTAAACACAAGGTCCAAAAAGTTAACTCGTACTTTGCATGGACTTTTTACTTGGACTGTTTTTTTTACTGCCCACTATTCCATGAGAGCATTTATGTGAGTGAGAAAAACAATTTGCAAGCTACCAAGTGTGCTAGTTTCAGATTGTGGCCTACTTGCCATCTGTCCAACTAGGCATGAATATGTGGCTGTCCTGGTGCTCAGCTGAGGCTGGGATAATGATCTAACCCATTTTACTCCCTGAAAAACATTCTGATTTAACAGTATGCACGTTATAGTAAATTATGCAGTGGCAAAAGATGTGGAAACATTAAAGGCATGATACTCTGAACCACTGCTCAATGAATGTTCAAACATTTAGATATTTTGTGAGATCTATATTTTCTAATGTTTAGTCTGGCTGATTGACTTTTCACTCGAGGATCCTTTTTGGTGTGATGTGACTGCCGCAGTGGCCAGCTAATGCATCAGGCCATCTTTGATCTAATAAATGCTTCACTTAGTCTGCATGTAACATGGATGAAGGCTCCTCAGTCCTCCAGGGACCAGATTCTTTCAGTCCTAGATTAGCTCTGAAGAGACAAATGTATGAAACTAGTACCTTCTGATGCTATTTAATGTAATTTTCTTAGAGCAAGGTTTTGAATTACAATGTCTTTGAGTGACTGTGGTTGGAGTACAAATCAAACCAAATAGATTAATATCATGGAGGCAAAACCAAAGTATTATGCCATGGTATCACTGCCTGGCACTACAAGTGTATCAGTAAAGAAATGCAGTATGTATAATTTAAACTGAATATTTGAAATGTGTGTACATTATTACAGCGTACAGATATTTGCTGTTTAACGTCTATAAAACCTGAGTAGATTAATACTGCTCACAAAAATTAATGGGTTATTTCTAAGTGAAATTTCCCCTAATGAAATATCCCCTACTTTTTGTGTGCAGTGCACTTTAATAGATGACGTATTAAATTATTACAGGGAATCGAAATCTTTTATCTGGACTCTGGTTGTAAATAACTCGCAGATGGTTCCAGCTTTGCATGGTTTGTTTTCCAGTGAAAATATCTTTTATATTTACATTACTGTAAGGTAAAAAGTCTATGTGACTTTGATGACGTCTAGTCAACGTCCTTATTCACTAAACCTAATGCAGGTGTTAAACGTCTCATACCTGCGCTTTGAACAGGTAATGCTTATTTGCGTTGACTGTTTTAACACAGAGTAATGGTGGCGCAAGTGGGGGTTGCTGAGCACCAGGGAAATCTATTATGTTAAAGCATATGAAGATGTGTTAACGGCAATGAGTCAAATGAGGCAATAAGAAGTGGATGTTTTGTGTGAATGTTTAAAGTTGTGTTGGGAGCTGGCTTGCAAATATTCCTATCTACAAAATGGGCAGTGCAGAAAATATACCGGAACCACTGTGCTAGAGGATGATTGCCATTTGACCATGTTACTGTGTCTAAAGCTGTTCCTTGTTCAAAAAAAGCGTTCAGCTTTTGTATCTGTATGTTCCCTTTAGCACCTGTTTCCTGATGGGTCCCCTGAAGCAGCTGAAGCGTATGTTTGAGCCAACCAGACTCATAGCCACCTGTGTCATGCTGGTAAGTGTTAATCCATTAACTGATCCCTTCCTCCCACTGCCTCATGCCCAGGACTGCTGAAAGGTCACTTTAGGGTTTCACAATACAGTACATGACATCTTTGCATGACCTCCATAATGGTTGATTGTGGTTTCTGTATTGCTGTGGTGATAAATTGAAAAAGTAATGGGTAAAAAAAAATACAGTGGAGAAATGCTTGTAGAGAGAGGATATTTTTTAGCATAGCGAATAATCACAAAGGAACAAACGGGTACTTCCTGGGGCTTTTGGAGCCGTGAGGTGACTGTGCTAACCACCGTACCATGCATGATAGAAAATAACTGACATAAACTGTAGACTGGGATAGTTTAGTTTTCAACATATAAACTTATGCTGGTTGAAACAACTATAAAAAAATACCCTATATTCTGTAGCATTGTGGCCCTGGGTACAGTATCTCATTGCTGCACTAGTTTATCATTCAATGACAGAAAGCTTTAAAGGCCGTAAAGTCATTACAGTGCTTAAATTAGCTTGACTTCACCGACCCAGCAGATTAATCCTAATTAAGGTATTGGCTATAAGTGTAACAAGATTGTGTTTAAAGAGCAGAGTTACATGGGCTGCGTAAGTTCAATAACTCGGGAGTAAGCACTCAGGCAAAACTGCTGCTTAAGATCCCCTGGCAGCTTTCAGAGCTTCTCTGTAGTGTTTTGTTGATGTATTTGAATGCAAGGCTGTTGCATCCCTTTTAATCCGTTCTTGTACTTACCACGTGACTATGCATCCAGTTCCTGTTGTGAGCAGCACTAATTCAGCCCTAACTGCGCCCACACTGTTAAATATTTAAGTTATCCCTGGTTCGATCCTGTCTTTGGAATCTGCCAGTAGCTGTCCTCCACCCTGCATGGGTTTACTCCTTGTACAGGTGCTGCCCATTTTACGCGTGGCCAAAGTTTCAACCGTTGATGGGAATCTGATAATAAACAAAGTTGTGCATTTCAGCAGAACCTGTACTTTTGCATATCGAATTGTCCCAGTCAAGGATTGCATAATATACGCTGTATTCTCCCAAACTTCCGGATGAGGAAGTCGGCAGTGCATGACGTAGGGAGTCGTGTGGCAGGAGTGAGGCGCTGGGAAATGTAGTGAGTCACGAAATAATTGTTCAGTACATTATTTAGTAAATGAATTGAGATATTCAATACTTCATTTATAAAAGAAGTTTTATGTTAATGTCTTTGCCAAACTTGAAAATATTGCGATGAGTGCTGGGGAAAGCAGTGAGGAAAAGCCAGGTTAATATAGACAGTGCTATGATATACAGCATATGTGAAACTCCTCGATTTTAAATTCAACTTGGTAAATCAAACATTGTAAATCCGGGAGTACCTGTACTCCGCTTTCATCCAACACTGCAAAAAATGTTAGGTAAATTGGTTGCTCTAAATTGCCCCACAATGAATGTGTCTGACTAGTATTGATGTAAACTTGCCGTTGATGCTGATGCGAAAGGTAATCGGTGCTGTGGCCCTACAAGCACGTGCCAGAGTGAAAGAGCAAAAGTTAAAGTCCTTTATTCTCTCAAATTCTTACTGGTCATGCCAAGCTCGTTAGGTCACGTTTGGAATACAGGCCGTTCTAACATGGCTGGTGTGTTTAGAGGCGACTTGTGCAAGATACTCGTCTTTTTTTGTGGATGTCTTTGTGCTACTTTGTCGCAAGCTATAAATGGTGTTTAAGTGCATGTGCCTGTTATATTGTAAATGAAATTGAGAATACGGAGCCTAAAAAGTCTATATGAGTATGGTAACGTCTGTCATATTTATTGTAGGTACACTTCAACTGTGAGAGGCATACTATAAAAACAAATCCAGAAATTCACATTGTATGATTTTTAAATAATTCATTTGCATTGTAGTCTCTCTCACAGTTGAGGTGCACCTATGATAGCTTTTACAGACCTCTCCGTTCTTTGTAGGTGGGAAAACTTGCAAAATCGGCAGTGTATCAAATACTTATTTGATATACTCGACTGTACCTGTATGTGGAGTATTTCACGTTCACAAGTTGCTGTTGTTATAGTATATGCATCGTAGTACTTAATTTTTTAGCACTTAACACTATTTACATTTACAGCATCTAGCAGACGCCCTTACCAGAGCAACAGTCTTACAACTCTCAAGCAGTCTATACAGTCTTACAACTCGAGCATTCGTGGGTTAAGGTCCTTGCTTAAGGACCCGACTGTGGAATTTGAACCCTGGGCCATCAGGTCCAGAGTCCACTACCTTAACCGCTAGGCTACAACAGTCACTATGATTTGTTTTAAAAGCTTTATTTAACCTCTGCTCCTTTTCCTCCCTCAGTTGTGTCTTGTCCTGACCCTGTGCTCTGTCTTCTGGGTAAGATGCTTTGTTTTACGTTAGTTGTGTGTGTGACTGTGTGACTTTAGTAATTAACATTTAGTCGTTGTAATGACTGTTTTCCCTTCTTTCCTGCAGTGGCATAAAAAGGGTCTGGCAATTATCTTCTGCGTTTTACAGTTCCTAGCTATGACGTGGTAAGTGGCTGATACAAAATCTGTAATCTAATTGCATGTTAAGATTCTCAAACAATTAGGTAACGTTTACCCTGTGCTTGATATGTCAATGTACAGAGGAAGAGTGCCAATTTCTGTGAGATCCTCACCACAATTAAGCTTTTATTATAAGAAAAAGCCTACGAAGGACAAGAGTAGTCAGCAGGCAAACACATCAATATAAACACCTGTGCCTGTCCATCCAGCAGGAAAGACTGCCCTGACAGTGTTAATCTAGTTAGCTAGTGAAGTCATATTGGGCCACAGCATGGCCAGCAGCTCTGAATTATATTGGCAGCCATGTCCCTAACTCTCTGGACCACAGCCATTTTCTAACTCATGTGGCAAACCATGTCTGATTCAGCTTTAATTAGGTCGTCTAGTTTGCCAGTAACGGCACGCTGTTCATTTAGCCTTCCAAAATAAACAAACAAAAGGAACTGAAATTTTCAGCATGTATTTGGATTCGGGGATAGGACAAACAAAGTGCTAAAGAGCAAGACCGAGGTTTCAAAATGTCTTGAAGTACTTGTGTAGTGTTTTAATGTTTTATCTTCAAAATGCTTTGTAAACCAAATCCGACAAAAAGGTAGTCGAGAATTGAGGTACCACTATATATGTACAGTGTGGAACGAATTTCAGCACTCTTGGCAAAGCTACACACCTTGCTGATTTAATAAAATGAAATTAAAGTTTAGTGTTTTATTCACTTTAGTGTTTATTTATTTCAAGGAGCTTAGATGCTACTGGTTTGTCTGAAAAGGTGCCCGAAACCGTACAGGTTCCAACATTTTCAGTTACATTTTTTTTTTTGCTTACATATTTTCGAAAGTAAATGAACATGTTGGCAATCAATTTTCAGATTTATAAGGTGACTCTGAGGGAGTGACAGTGATGCATGCAGTGTTTCCCCTGACTGTACCCAGCGCAGTGTATTGCCAGATTGAAGAAACGATTTAATCACTGCCAGCGTGTGCCAACCCTTGCTGCTTGCTTCAGTCCTGTCTGCTGGAGAACTAAGTGTCTAACTTGATATGCACGTGTGGGGCTTTTACACACATCACTGACCAGGGCTTTAGTGGCAGGGTAGCTGTCGTCATTTTCAATGATATAGGCTATTCTTGCACGTCATGACTCGCACCAGTCACCATGGCAACAATCCATCACACAGATGCCCGATTTTAGTATTCAGCATTCCTCAGTGCAAGTGAGGCACAAGCCTTAAGTTTGTTCGTGTGCATCATGACATTCCAAGCATGCCAGGATAGCATAGTCTGTTAATACACTATCTCGCAAAACTGCGTTATAAGTGACTTGTGCAGGTCTGCGTAAATATGTCACGAACTGATCGTCTATTATACTTCCTGCGGTTGTGTGTTAGAAATGTCCGTTGTGTTATTGTGTGTGGTATAATGCATAGCAGCAATCGATATGGATCAGTTTGTAATACAGGTACTCTCCGATTTACGGTGGGGATACGTTAGGTGCGTTTACATGCACTTAATAATCAAAAATGTATAACTTCTGAAAATCAGATTTTGTCAGTAATCTGATCAAGTATAAATGCACTTGAGTTATCAGAGAATGAGAAACCTGTTTACATGACCCAGTCAATAATCGGATTTCTACTTTGAGACCAGCCAATAATCTCACAAAGATATGATATAAACTTTCGTTTTTAACATTACATAATCCGATTCTTAATTTTCTTGAGTATGTATTGCAAGTCTCCGCAATGCGTTCAATATCCAATTAGCATTTAATTCTCCTGATCTATGGTAATAAACCCAATAGAAGAGAAACCTCTACGAATAAGTATACCTTGCGACCATGTTTTTTTCCGCGATCTGCCAAATCCGATTGAAACTGGGAACCTGTAATGCATGCTCCTAACACTAGATTACTGGGATAAAATCCAGCTCCCTTTATGAGATTGCTTAATCTCATAGACTGCTTTATACATGACCACTTGAGTAATCAGATAACTGCAGATATGTGATTATTATTGGACTGTGCATGTATAAGCACTCACGGATGCTGAAAGTTTTATTAAGTAAATCAAACGAGCAATCATGCCTTTTACTCTGAGGCCACTAAAATGAAGCTCAAGCATGTCATGCTTAATTAGGTTGATCTTGTGGCTTTATATTGCGTCCTATTTGTAATAATGTCTCTAATTACTATGGGTTGGCATAGGTTTGCATGTCTTACCTGTGTCAGGATGTTTTACTCTGTGTATTCTGGTTTCCTTCCTCATCCCAGACGAGTTTGGTTAACTGGTCAGTCTAAATTGGCCCAGTATGATTGTGTCTGACTAGTATCTATGCTAGCATCTATGTAACTTTGCTCCTGTTGTGAATAGCCAGTAATGCTCAGGTGACATCAAATAGATGAACCCGTTTATTACTTTCACTTGTCTTGTACTTAAATTATCACAGTATATTATGTATGTATTCCACAAATCCCTCGGTTTGTTTTATGGAATTAATGTCAGTAAGACTGCAGTGTTTTTGTGTTTGTGATGAAAAAGCACTTTCTCCTTAAAAGCAAGAGCATGCATCAACTTGTGTGTCTGGTTTTGTCTTTCAGGTACAGCATCTCATACATTCCTTTTGCCCGGTAAGAGGGATTGATTACTTTTTCACGTGTGCAACATTTTTTTTTTTTATCTCTTTCTTCTGACACACCAAAAGGACTCATTTATAAAACTAGTTTTTGCAGTATATTTTAGATCTTGTTGAAGATTTACCATTGTCTCTCTTGACACACACACTTTTTTTTCACAAACCAATATTCTTTCTTTGCTCAGTAGGTGTGTTATCTTGGTGAAACATTGCAGACAGGATCATGTGTCAGTGTTTAGGGGAAAAAAACTAGACTTCTCAAGATTTTAACAAATGGCAACGTGCAGCATTTCACATGCAGCCTGAGGTTTTGTGTTTTGAGTAAAAACATGTTTTTATTTATTCTTTGCTGTCCGGCTGTCCCTCCACCATATGGCACTAATCCTCTGGAGCATGCTGGGCTGTCTGTGCCATAATGGATTTTGTTGAAAATTGATTTTGTGTTTGTGTGTGTGTTTGTGTGTGTGTTTGTGTGTGTGTGTGTGTGTGTGTGTGTGTGTGTGTGTGTGTGTGTGTGTGTGTGTGTGTGTGTGTGTGTTGTTGTTTTTCTTTTTTTTTTGTTTTTTTTTTATTGCTTTCGTGGCTTTATGCGAAATTCTTTAATACTATATTCAAAAAGCCATCAGTGCTATTCTGGGAGCTCATCCAGCTGTTGACATACCAAGCCTTGTTATTCGAACCCCTGCCTTTATACATGAAATTATGGAAGTAGGTTAGCCTTTATTCTTGATTTGACCAAATTGTGTATTTGGTCATTGGGCAAAGATTGCTTGTCGGTTAGAAGCTGTATAAGGCTTATATCTCCTTGTTATAATGGCATGGTTTGTTCTGTTTGTCTGTTCTGTTGCTGTTTACGCCCAACATCGAGCCTCCCAGTTAAGACCTTCATTTGGTTGTTATTGGATTAGCAGGACTGTGCCTACGTCACGACCTGATCGGCCAGCGCTTGGTTTTAAGCTGTCCTTGTAATTACCATAATGCTCTGCCTTCTGCTGTCATTAAACATTAAATTGACAGTAGAGCCAGTAATGCAAGTAGCCTTGATGTATTTTTTACGTTTAACATGTAGAAACCTATAGTGTGACTTTACATCCCTGGAATTATGTTTAGGTTAGTTAGCTCTTTATACACAAAGCCAACGTTCTTACAACCTGGTCTTTAGTCAGATCCTGTGCCAGGTCTATATTGATATGGGAAGCTATGAAGAAGGCAGTTGCAAGTTTGACTTGCAAGTCTTTTTGGCTGAGATTGGTTGATCTGTGCATGTAACAACAAACATGCCGAGTCTTATTTGCACTGCTGATGCCATGTGGCAAAAAGTTTTTGGGCGGACTAGACCAGGAGATCTACATTTTATTGTTGGAATCACAGTATGTACTGTGAAGCATGATGGTGGCAACATCATGTTGTGAGGCTATTTTGTCTTTAGTGGGGTACTGGGCAGTAGTCAGGATTGGAGCTAACATGTTGCCAGATGGCTATACCCTTCTTTCTGAAATTAGGGGAATAAGGGGACCTGTGGTGTACGCACACCCTAAACACATTGCTGGTTAAAAAGAAAAATGCTGTGGCTTTAAAATGGGTAGATGAATGTCCTTGAGTGGCCAAGCCAGAGCCCTTACGTGAAGAGAGCAGTTCATTGCCATTGATCATGAATTTATATATATTTGAAGGGATGATGTCACACACTCCTCCCTCTTTTTCTTTCTTGCTTTTAACCTTGACTGCTTTTCACACCTCCTCCTGAATGCTGATGGGTGACATAGTCTGCATAGCAACACATTTTAGAGTGAGAGACTGGAAGAGGCTGGTGGAAGATGAGGCAAAGGAGGCAGCATGACCTCGTTCTGCAGTTGCCGTGGAGACCATATTGGGTTTTCTCATCCCTCAGCCTTGCACCTGGTGGGAGGGGTGACATGTTATTCGGTTCACACCAAAACTGAATAAAATATGCATCAGCTCCACCCATCCACATCAAAGGCTGAAGCCAGGCCAACATAAACAGCTTTCTAATGAGATGGCGATTCTGAAAGAGAGAACTTTAATGATTGGACCAATCAAGCAACTTTATGATTCTGCGTTTTTTTTTTTTTTTTATGTGTATAATACAGGGCTGTTTTGAATGCTTTTAAATATTGGACCCCCTTGAATATTACTTTAAGGCTGCTACTAGTGAATGTTATCTACTAAATGTTTTGTTTCTTCTTTCTTGGCAGGGATGCTGTCATGAAGTGCTTCACCACCTGTTTGAGCTAAGACTGCTTTCTCATTCTGGCGAGCCAACAGTAAATATGTAAAATATTATTTTTATTTTTTATTTTTATTTCACTCCAATTATGCTGCCATAACTCAGCCTGCTTTCTACTTTCGTTTATCCTGATTGTGATTGTGGAAGCTGTGTGTTGCTTGCTGAATACGCTAGTGATGAGTTTTCATTTGCAGTATTTTATGATTGTTTAGTTTTTGATGTGTGCGCTCAATAAGCGAGCCTCCGCCTTAAATGTACACACACTTAAGAAGAGCATTATGAGAGACTGTGGGAGACTTGAGGGTCCAAGTGCCTTATTGTCTTAATATCGAAATATGTCATTTGTGAGGAGAGAATATTAGTCTATGCATTTTCACCAAGTATTGTTATGCTATATACTGAGGCATTAAAAACTGCACTTGAACTAATAAACACCATGACTATATTTTTTCTCTGCATTGTTTTTCGTTCATCCCATGATTTGCTGGTTAACCAGAAGACGGCGGTTTGACAGCATTGCTTTGTTCTTTGTTCTATTCATTGATGAATGAGAGCGAGGACTATTCTGGGGTATTAATGACTGTATGGCATGATATGGCAGTTTGGAGATCTTGATTCTGCTTCATACTCAGTCAGCAGCAGCTCGCTTTGTACCATTTCCATAAACAGAACAGATTTTCTAACATACTTTTTGGATTCTGTCTATTCCCAGTGTATTCGATCTATTCTTCTGACTAGGTGATTCAATGAATTTGTTCTCATATGTTTAATTTTATATTTACCCCCAGTACCACCAGGATATAAGTCAATGCCCCAGCCCAGAGTTCTGTTTTTGGCATGGTTACCCTGGTGGTCTCGCTGCACAGCTGTGGTTGCCGTGGTGACAGAATATGCTCCATAGTGAGTGACCCTCCTCCACTGGCACATCTTGCAAAATGCTGTTTGAAGGCAGGCTGATACACCAAGCAGGGAGCTTCTAGAATTTCGGTTTGTTCAGTAGAAGGTTTTCCGCATTTTTAAGCAAAAACGTGCTGTATAATCCCAAAGCATTCACATGCCAAATGTCAATCTTTTTCTGCATGTATGACTAGTCACTGTAACATCCTTAAATATTTCACAGATACCAAAGAGAAACGAAACCATATATATATACATACATATCGTACGGATGACTTCAATCAAAGACTTACACTACAACATGTTTCTCATTTCATGTTAATAACCACTCAGGGGTGAAGATGGGGAAGCCAAAATTTTTCTAGTGCACATTTTCCTGATGTGTCTGTTGGTTGTACAAGGTTAAAGGATAAAGTGGCATGATTGGGGAACACTATTGGTGGTCACACTATAGTGGGAAAGACAATGGATGGGCTTGGCTTTGTGGGTATGCAGTAAGCGTTCTAGGTTTTTAAAAGCATATTGATTTTCACTCCGCTCACATTGGCTTTGGGGACTAGCAGCTATCTCTCTAGAACATATAATAAATGAGACCCACAAACTGATGTCATACTGAATGATACAGGCTCAAGGTTAAGTTGCTTGTATAATATATAGCCATCTAGATTTAGTAATAATGACTTTAACACTGTTATTCAATCATTCTGTGTGCTTTAGGGCTTAAAATCTAAAAAATCTAAATACACTGACAACGTTACTTACCTCAGCTTAGATACAGTTTGTGGCCCAATGGCCAATCCAGCAGATGGGAGTTAATTATTTCTCATTAAATATATTGCATGATTTCTTGTCTCCTGACCTGAACCTGAGTCCGTCACATGCACGCAGCAGTAAATTATGTGAACTATGTTCAGTTCCTTCCTTATCCTAATCCTTATCTTTTTTTGTTTTTAGACAGTATTTTTAAATTGGCTGTTATTTTTACAAAGTCTAAATAATTGTTTTTGAATTAATAAAAAAAAAAGTTAAATATGCATACTCTGGACATGATTGATTGTAATTTCTAATCAGTAGTTAAGCGAACCTTTAACACCTTGCGTTTGATTAAAATAGCCAGCTTTAGTGTTTAATTTTTTTTCTGTTTGGTACATAAGAGGCATAATCTTATTTTTATGCTAAGTTGTGTCCCTGTGGCTGATTGGCATTGTGCTCCCCAGTACAACAAGTAGTCTAGTAATGTCTCTGGTTCTTACAATTTAGTATTCATTCTGTAATGCGCACTAATATGAAGGTCCATGATAATGAACTGTTAACAAATGTATAATAATTTACCAGTGGTTATCCACACAGAAATCTTGTAGATAGCAATGTTTCTCTTTCTAGGTCTGAAACCACTATTAGATTTGCTGTGTTTTATTTTTTTTTAATTCCAGTCTTTGAGAGCTTTAGCATATCTTAATCTGTTCACCAAGTGGTTTCTTGCCTGCTAGTCGTCCAAAAAGATCATGCCTCATCAAGCTTTTTTAGACTGTAGGGTCAACTTGGCATCCCAAAGAAGCTGCCAGATGTTTAGAGGGGTCATTCTGGATACTTGCCATTGTAACCTATAGAAGCTGTTTTTTTCATATTTGTTTCGGTTGTTTAAACCTGCTCACAAAGTTACTGTATTTTCTGATTGTATTATAATAAAGAGACTGAGAAATAATTATAGAATGTAACTATATTTGATAAACTAATGCTATAAATATACTGCTCAAAAAGTGTGTATAGTGTAGTGTAGTTTTTTTAGTGTGTGTGTGTATGTGTGTATGTGTGTATGTGTGTATGTGTGTATGTGTGTATGTGTGTATGTGTATGTGTGTGTGTGTGTGTGTGTGTGTGTGTGTGTGTGTCATGAGACTGGCACAGCACTGTATGCATGTTCATGTACTGTATTCATGTGTTATTTTGACTCAACCTAACGCCTAAACCAACCTCCACGTACCACAAGACTACTGACAAGACCTAAACACGAGCCGCATACTGGACTTTACTATGTTTTGATTCCTGGCTACGGGTTTGGTCGTAGGTGGGCTAAAAACAGCTTTTTACAACGAAAACATCGCCCAGTGAGCGTCTCCTTGTTTTCCTTCTGTACCGTTTTCCTTGGCCACACCTTCTGCTCAGGGCTATATAAAAGCAGGAGGAAACCCCGCCCACAAGCATTGGCGTTCGAACCGGCGAAGCGGAGGGAGTGAGGGAATTTGGAATAACGTGAATGGCGTTCTACGAGTTCGCTTGATAAAGCCATAACAATCATTATTATCATTTACATTCTCCATTGGTCTAACGATGCCTTTTCCACCTATAAACCTTCATTCTCGGATATCGTCGCCGGGAAAAGACCTCTTTAGGAAGAAGAAAACCAGCACGAGCGTCGTGCCGCCTCAGTGTTTGCTTGGCGCTAAACCGCGCGAGGAGAAAGACGCAGAAAAGGACAAACTGTCCACGTCCTGGCCTTCCGCCAACCTGAAGCAGCTGGGACGAAAACCACCGCTGCCCCAGCATGCAGGTAAATTCCCCACGGACGGCTCAAGCCCGAACCTAGACGTGGACTATAAGAGCTCTTGGCTGAACGTAAGCAAACCACTGGGTGGCTCGTGCGAAAGCGTACCGCGCTCCAGCTCGGGAGAGTCCGCCGTGCGCAGGGCCAGCAGCAAAGACGAGCTGGACCAAGAGGTCCAGTTCTCCCTCAGCCTCACCCCCGAGGCCATCCTGGTCATCCAGAAGCGCAACCTCGAGAAACAAATGCTTGCTAAGCAGCAAAAGTGCTGCGGCTCAGCGGAGGCCAGACACCGGCGCTCCGTCCCGTCCAAGAGGGCGCAGGGCGCATCAAAGAGCGCGGCGCCTGTGTCCAAGGCGCACAGCTCGAACGACATCAGCGCCATCGTTAAGATCTCCCTGCTCAACGACCAGCACAAATACGACGATGTCGAATACGAGGAGGAGGACGGAGACGTGGACGAGACGGTCATGCGAAAATGTAAAGAGTGGTTAAAAGGCGTCGAGAGCGCGGCTGCCTTCAGCAAAGTGGACAAACTCGCAGCTTTGCCGCATCTCAAGAGCTGCTGACCTTCAAGCCAGTTTTGTTGTTGGATGTTCCTGAGGGTCAGTTAACGCCAAGAACACGGCTGTTTTTGATAACATGTAGGCCCATGGGCCTTTCATTGTGTCTTTTGGCTGTTAATAGAAGTGCTCCATGTGGTTAATTTAACGTGACACTGGGGACCCTTTTCAACTGGACGATCATTTCCATATAGGCAATGCATTAAACAAAGTGGCCGGTGCATTTTTAGCACATATGGTACCTCTCATCTCAAGTCACAGACCTGGTCGTTGATGCGGCGCTGTGTCCGCGTCTCAAGTCCCTTTTACAGATGTTGATGCTGCGTGAGGCTCTGATCCTTTTTGCACTCAAGTATAAACGCTCAGGTGTGATCTATGTGTTTGACCAATGGAGCCAATGTATATCACCACGGTTACGGGCAGAATCAGCATTAAGACATAAGATATGGAAAAGCCACAAGTGTGACGTTGGTCTGATATACTGTAGCCCGTTTCACGCTTGGATCACATCCACACAAAGACTTAAGCTGGTGCCATGCCTTTCTTTGTGCCAGCTGTCAAACAGAACTTCACTGAAAACTGATTTGAAATGGTTTTAAAGAACCAGCTTTGTACAATATTTATTTCAGAATGTTAAGTCGTATTTGTGTTGGACATGTTGTCATTTTTAAAGGGTTTTAATAAATCAAAAATTGGGTTTATACTCACGATGTTTAAGGCATAATAAATAGAAGCGTAAAACAATTACAGTGCTTGTTTAGGCAGTCATCCTTTCTGAGGCACGTCTGATATGCTCAGAGGTAACCCTCTATTAAGGTTGGGATTTAAAATTCTGAAATATTTAGGCAGTTTGCAGTCACCAACTGAGAATAATCTCCTGTACTCATCTCATGATCAGTTTCTTGATTTAGTCTTTAAAGAGTCGTGTCTTGAGTGTTTTCTCAACAACAGATACATTTGATTTTGTTTACTAGGGTTTCTGCATATAGGCCTTAAATAACTTGGCTAATTAAGAAAGACAATTCGTGAAGTTCAAATATTACGATGCCATTTTGTTTTCATTTGGCATGTCTTTGATTTCTTAAATAAATTAGCCATTTGTTTAAGAGCTACAATCATACAAATGCTTAAGACTATGTTTTAGACACCCGCGGAGTCTTAACGACACTCTGTACCGTTTTTTTGTCCCACAAACTAAATTAAGTATACCTAATCGTCATTTTGCTAAATTCTAATTAATCTTTTTTTCTACAAGCCATAGTTTTTAATGGCAGAGCATTGGACGGTAAGTGTGTATTACTTATTCACCAGTAAGGCTGTTTTTACCCTTAAACTAAGTGTAAGTATACAAATATGGCAACCTATTGTTCTCTACTTTTTTTCTGCTTTCTCATCACCAGACTCCACATCGCTCACTGTCATTTATTTCTGGAAGCTCTGACACAGCTAATTCTTAACTGCGGTACTGGTCTCATGGCAGATTGAAAATTCGGGCGTTTCAATTCATGTTTAGATATTTATGATGTGTCATTTCTGTTTGTCAGGTAGAAGAAGCAATCTGAAGCATGACCTTTAGGTTATTGGCAGCTCTAAGAGTGGCAAAAGGCATGTGTCATGAACATTTTGATATGAGTAGAATGAAAATAGGACACAATATACACTGATTTCAAAAATATTCATTTTCAACTGAGAAGTGTGTATGTATGTGTGTGTGTGTATATTTATTTTATATA
>JAUZST010090248.1:0-19550 GCA_034779995.1 Parotocinclus haroldoi
GATTAGCAGGAACCAGGACAGAAACTGGCACATGCACAGCATGTAGAAGAGGAGAGGAGGTGACGTCAGGTGCAGGGTTGACCATGACCTCGGGACCTGCAGCAGGCGTGTCTTTGGGAGCGGAAATGGCCACAGCAAAAGGACCAAGAGTACCCCTGGTTTCTGACACTAGGACAGCTGCAAGGTCCGGAACTGGAAAGGGCACAGAGTCCATTTCCTCAGCCTCAGCAGCAGACACAGCATCTGCAACAGGGGCAGTCATTTCTACCTGAACTGGAACAGCCATGGGGTCCAGCCCCACAATGGGCACAACATCGACTGGAGCAGCCAGCGAATCTGAGACAGAAGTGGCCACAGGAGCAGGTACTGCTGCAAATACCGAAGCAGGTTTTAGAGCGGGAACCACCTCCGGGGCTGGGATAAACAGGGAAACTGGTACACAATGAGAAGGTGACATCGGCCCAGTCATGGGTACTGGGGTGCTGGCCGTGGTAAGTGCTGAAGTGGGGGTGCTAACAATCCACAGGTATCCACAACCTCCGGAACTGCCGCGGAATCAACCACAGCCGTGGGTATGGAAACAATTGTGGCCCCAACCTCAGGTTCTTGGACAAACCCCATATTTGGGCCGGCAATGGCCGTCGTGGTCAGTTCTGAAACAAAGGAAGAAAGTGAGAGAATGTTAGTGCCCTGGATGGGCCCCGCCCCCGATTCGGAGGCGAGCAGGCCCCCGGGTGCAGGTATGAGCCCGGTAACGGACTCTTCCAAGGCTATGAGTGGCTCTCCCATCTTCCCGAAGAGTTCCAGGTTCCGAGTTAGCGCTGAGGCGATAACTCCCATAGTGGTGAGCACATCCCGAATGGACTGCTGAATCCTGGGGACCATAGTCAGTCGAATGACAGTCTCCAGATCCCTCTGGGCTGGATCTAGCGCACACAGAACCAGCAGCACAGCTGACTGAGCCTGAGAAAGTCCCAGCCGGGTGAGCGGGTTCCTGTGTGTCCCCTTATCACCAGGGCAGATAAGTTCTATCACAGGATAGGCAATGACTGTTTCAGACTTGAGGCTAGAAGGGTGTGCACCAGGCGTTGGACTAGTGGGTTCAGGTGTCTGGCTGGCAGGCTCCTTTAGCTTCTTCCTCCGCCGGCCTGACCTGGGGATGGGATGATCAGGGCTGTCTGGAAGCTCCACCTGGTAAATAGTGAGCTCCAGGGGCAACCGATACTCCCAATCCAGTTCAACATCAGAGTCAAATGGGTAGGGGAACACCCTGGGAACACTAGGGTGTCATGGGCCAACCAGTGCCCACCCAGCAACAAGGGCTCAAGGGCAAGAACACTCTAGATGGGATGCCAATCCATTGTAGAACACACACATAGTCAAATACTAAAAGCCACTTTAGAGACACCATTTAACCTAACTTGCATGTCTTTAGAGTGCGGGAGGAAACGAGTTAACCCACGCAGACATTGAAAGGACATGCAGACTCCACACAGAAAGTACCCTTTGCTCTAGTACTGTAACCACATACATATTTTATCATTACATATACACTTTCATTTATATGTACATATACATATACATTTACATATACAAGTTTCATTTTAACCCAACAACTCCTTCTTAGTGTTTGGTTTATCAATGACAGGGACCACTTCTGCTGCACAGGGAGAACATCCACCTCCCAGCCTCTCCACCAGCCACCCCTCTCACAGATACCAGTCGTCTTTGTAATCCCTGGTCATCACTTTTTGGGCCTAGCATGTTAAACCACTGCACCACCCAAGCACTTTCTACCGTATCCCACTCGTAGTGTTTCTTTCATTTTTTATTGGTTGCTGCAAATTTTAAATATCCAGTTTTTTATATCCAACAACAATATAACTGCACATATAGTAAGACACTGCTCCTAATTATCGTTTCTATTTTTACTGGAGTGTGTACTTCTGTTACTTTGGTAACAAACCATATCGAATTGAAACTTTTTTTTCCCCATTTTAGCTACACTTTTCCTGGTCAAGGTCATGAGACACCACTGCCTATCTCTGGAGAACACAGGATAGAGACGTAAGTGTGTCCTGGATGGAGCGTCAGACCATCGTAGGACTGGGCAGGGATCACTAAGATGACCAATTATCAATATATCTAATTTATTGTATGGCTTATTGTATTTCAAGAAATGTTTAGCATTTACAATCATGCATTTGATATAATTTATTTTATAGCTTTTTGGAACTCTGCTGTGTTCTTTCATCGGGACAGTCATGACATGAATTACTGTAGGAAAAGCAGTCAGATTGACCTGCCCAGAAATCAGGCCAAAGTGCTTTGGATGAGCCATGGTTTACAGGGGTTGCCCCTCCCTGCACTGAAAAAGAGCTCATCTATCAGTTCAGACGTCAAAGTGGTTTGCCGTCACTGGTTCCTCCAGTAAATGTCAGCCAGGCCACACACCGGTGTTCAAGCCTGCAACCGTACATGAACTTAATACCCGCCAGCTGGCTGAGTTTGATCAGTAGCCTTGGCTGAGCTTAACACTTGAGCTCCATATCTGATCTTCAACTGCAAGATGTCACTCATTCGCAGGATGGCCTGCAGTGGAATCCAGGTCATGTCCGAACCAGTATAAGCGTGTCAGAAGAGAGAGGTTGCATGTCTGCGCAGTCTGTTCAGGATGGAAACTAGCCTGATGTTAGATACATATTTTCCAAGAGCCGCCGCAGAAAGAGACGTGTGATTAGGAAAGAAGTGTAGCGCATTGCTTTTAGCCTGGGTTACAGCAGGGATAAAGACAGGGAGAGTGACTCACACCATAACTATTCATTATTTAAAAGGAAACTAGCACAGGAGACTATTTTGCACTCAATAGCCAGTTTTTCAGGTAAACCTGCTTTATATTTGGCCATAGTACCAGATAGACTGACTGTAGCCTGTCTGCTGCTATGCGCATTTGTGCCCAGCGACACCCCCTTGCCCTGTCCATCAAGTGAAAGGAAGAGAGTACAGTAACTGTCCACATAATTACTACCTCACCGTTACTGTTCTAGATGTACAATCTTTTGTGACAATTGTGTGATAACTGAACTGTTTCTGAAGCAGTTCCTAATAAAATTGCACTTTGTTAAAAAGAGTGATTCCGAAATAGTTTTCCACAGTGTCATACATATGGGGCTGATGAGAAAAAATGTTGCTGCACTCGAGGGAAAATCAGAGCCATCTTCCACATGTGGCTCAGCGGAGCAGAACTGACTGGAACATTCAGCCCTAGCCATAAAATAAAAGAACGCTGCAAAGAGGTGGCATCAGCTGTCCCAGAGTTATTCAGTCCTGAGAGCGTAGTAAGCTGAACTGCTTTGCGTATATTACATATGACCCATCTTAGAGGAAAAGGGCATGGCTGTGTAACAATGACTAATGTGCTCAGGTGTGGGAAGCTGCCTGAGGATTCATTTAATTGTATACTCTGGGTTTGGGTGTGTTCTGGGGTTTGGGGTTTAGGATGGGTGGGAATTTTTTGGATTATCAGATTTCTGAACGCTCAAACTAGCAAAAGGATGTATTGAAACAGTTCATTTGGATTATTTTTGTCGGTGACCATGCACAATTTATATTATTCTACAAAGAGTCAAAGTCAGATTTATGTTGATTTCTTTTTACAATGGAGCGTTATTGCAAAGAAGCTTTAAAATCTTATATTATAAAGCTTCGATTGACACTGGCAATACTGGGAATAACTCCCTATATGTTCTGAAGAAGAAACCTCAGGGGGACCAAGCTTAAAGGGACCTGACCTGCTTGGGTGGCTTAAATGTTTGTAATCTAATTAATTAAGTTTATAGAAACAGTTAATATAAATATGAACATAGGGAACATATTTATATATCTCCTTCTTTCTCTTCTCTACTTTTCTTTGACCTCCTTAAGGCCCTATCTAAGATGTTTTACCTTTAACTTATTATTATTCTTGTACTTAACTATTGTAAGTCGCTTTGGACAAAAGCGTCTGCCAAATGTAATGTAATGTAATGAGACTACAGACCTAAATGTCCAAATTGAGCACTGCTTGTCATTTTCCCTCCAAAATGTCATGTGACTCGTTAGTGTTACTAGGCCTCAGGTGTGCATCACAGTTGTGTTCAATTTTGCAGTACAGCTCTCACACTTTCTCATACTGGTCACTGAAATGGCACCTCATGACAAAGAACTCTGAGGATCTTAAAAGACGAATTGTTGTGCTACATGGAGATTGTCAAGACCCTAAAACTGAGCTGCAGCACAGTGGAAAAGATCATCCAGCATTTTAAAAGAACAGGGTTCACTCGGAACAGACCTCGCGTTGGTCGTCCAAAGAAGCTGAGTGCACGTGCTCAGCGTCACATCCAAATGGTGCCTTTAAAAGATAGGCGCAAGAGTGCTGTCTGCACTGCTACAAATTGGTTTGCATGACTGTCACCCTAGAAGGAAGCCTCTTCTGAAGTGTGTACATAAGAAAGGTGAGGAATACAAAGATAAGTGTGTCATGCCTACAGTCAAGCATGGTGGTGGGAATGCCATGGTCTGGGGCTGCGTGAGTGCAGCAGGTGTTGGGGAGTTGCATTTCATTGAGGGACACATGAACTCCAATATGTACTGTGAAATACTGAAGCAGAGCACGATCCCCTCCCTCCAGAAACTGGGTCGCAGGGCAGTGTTCCAGCATGATAACAGCCACGATCACACCTCTAAGACGACCACTGCTTTACTGAAGAGGCTGAGGGTAAAGGTGATGGACTGGCCAAGCATTTCTCCAGACCTAAACCCAATAGAACAGCTTTGGGGCATCCTCAAGCGAAAGGTAGAGGAGCGCAATGTCTCACTTTTGTGATACACTGTAATAATATGGGTTGCAAACAGAAAATGCACAACAATACAAATAAGAAACAAGTGGGAGGAAACAGGAGTCAGTGTTGAACTGTAAGAAATCACCTAAAATAATTGGGATTTACATACAGAGATCTAAACGAAAGCCACCATTAACACAAAAACAGAAAAGAACAAAGTTACAGTGGGCTAAAGTAAAGCAATCATGGAGTGTGGATGACTAAATGAAAGAAGTCTTTAGTGATGAATCGTGACTCTGCACTGGGCATGGTGATGATGCTGGAACATTTGTTTGGTGAAATTATAAATGATGATTGCCTGAAGAAACCATGCAGATTTGCACAGTCATTGATGATATTGGACTGCATGTCAGATAAAGGCACGGGGGAGACGACAGTCGTTACAGCATCAATAACTGCCAAAGTCGAATTTGAAATTTTGGACTTCATTTTTATTCAATCATCAGAACGGATGTTTGGTGATGATGACTTCATTTTTCAAGACGATAATGCATGTTGCCATAGTGCAAATGACATGCAGTTCCCTGCAAGAAAGACATATAATGTCAATGACATGGCCTGCAAATAGTCCAGATCTCAATCCAGTTGAAAATCTCTGGTGGAAATTGAAGAAAATAGTCAATGACAAGGCTCCAACCTGCAAAGCTGATCTGGCAACAGCAGTAACGAATTGATGAAGAATTCTGTTTGTCATTAGTTAAATCCAGGCCTCAGATAATTCACCAGAGGTGGTGCAGCAAAGTACTAATGGTTCAGTGTTTTTCATGATTCCATAATATTTTCCTCAGAATTGAGTGATTCCATACTGTTTTCCTCTACCTGAGCTAAAAACACAATTGTGAAAATGTATTGTTTTCTTAATGCCAGAAAAAGTTTGTGGCATGCCTCTATGAATAACTTTTTTTCTACAAAATTCAACGATCATCCTCCAAAAGTGGTGAATCCATATTTTTTGCCAGCGGTTGTACATAGTCACTGTAATATTGAACACACAGCGGGCTAGTCCTTGGAGGCAGATCGTCTCCTCACAACCAAAGTAAAGAGTGTTATATATATGTACAGTGTTTTAAAAGAACAGAACCGGGAATCAGGTTTAAAAGGGTGCAGTTTATTTACAAAAGATAGTGCAAATGTGCTTTGGTGTGTGCAGGGAGCAGTAAAGGGTGGTGATCTGGGACATTTTAAAACCCAGAGTAACGTTAAGTTTAAGACGTTTGTGAGATCAGACCCTACCGCTTTCTTTTATGGAAAACAGGTGTCAGTGGAACAGTGACCGAGTTGTTGTTTGGCCAGTACACGCCATCAATACTGATGCACTCTGTCCTGCATTTTTCTTAATACACATTGGGTAGATGTGAACTGCGGAATTGGTCAGTGCATCTCTTCAAAACTTTCCGCTATTTTTGTTGCTGCAGACTGTTTGTACTGCCCTACCGTTTATGCGCGTGTTTATTTCTGAAGACTGTAAAACTGACGCATCAAACTGACGCACAGTACGCGAGGCAGCCATGGTGCGCATGCGTACTTAAAAGCAACTATATCACGGCCTAACGACCAGCTCGAAGCCGCGGCAGACGAAGCGAAGAGTGCGCATCAAATAGTTCAGCAAAGCATAACGTAGTCCAAGGAGTAGTTCGTTAAATATTCTTAAAGAAGCACACAGTTTACCTGCGTAAACAAGCTGATGAAACGACAGTCACACTCCAACCCGCTTCTTAAACAGAGCGTGCTAATTCCTCATGATGGTATGCAGGTGCGTGCTGAGATATATAGCCGCGTCTCGTGCAGGGTCTCTCAACAGCCACACGATGTGGCCAAAGATGCCCCAGATAAAAACAAAAGTACATCACACATCCACACACAAGGAAATAAACGAGATGAATGAAACCCGTCACAGGGAACACCTCTAACAGAGAGTTCTATGGTGTGGCCCATACTTGGTGGGAATGGTTACTGATGACGGAAACCATTATAGTGATGCTAAAGTGGAGGAAGTTTTTATTGTGTCGGGCTGAAACTGGTACCAGAACATCAGCTCGGAGAGAAAAGAGAAAATGTAGTTAGTTATTGATTATGAGCACAGAGTCTATTATCAATCACTGATGCCATGTGTAGCATGAAATTCCAGAAGCATTAGCTATAGCAGCATAGCTAGAAAGATGAGAAGGTATCAGAAGGTAGCACAGTCATGAGGGATCATATGAGACAACAGCAACCTACTTCCCAACAATCAACAAATCTGAGTGATTGGACTAAGGAGGCAAGAAGACAGACAGTGACTATTAACCATCGGCTCTGCTCTTAGTCTAGGGCAAGGATACACAAGTTGGACCGCCCACCAGACACTGTCAGGAAAAAGCTCAGGGCAGGCAGGCCAGACATGACTCCAGACTCCAGCCCCAGTAACCTCAGGTATGTATCCCAGTCTAAATCTAACCAAATAAGAATGTTTTAACCTAGACATAAAATCAGGAGAGTGTCAGAACTAAAACGTGGAGTTTATTTCATTTTTTTTTTTCATTTATGAGAAAGCTTTTCCCCCCATGATGTGACTTTTTTAAATCTAGGAGTTCACTCAGATAATGTGGGACCAGACCGTGTAGAGCTTTATATGCTTCTTACAAGAAGTATGTTATAATAAATGTAGAATTTAACTGGTAACCAATGTAGAGACAACAGAATCGGATGATATGATCAAATTTTCTAGTTCTAGCACTCGAGCTGCTGCATTCTTGGTTAATTAAAGTCTATTTTTTGCATGAGAATATTTTTTCCAGATTTAAAATTACAGTAATAAAACCTCAAGGTTATAAATGCATGAACCAGTTTCTCCGCATCGTAAAATGAAAAGATATTTCTAAGTTTACCAATATTACTTAACTGAAAGTAACCAATTAGTCTGATTTTGCTTATGTGCACGTCAAGGGCGAGATCTGAATCAAACGTAACAGTAATGTAAGGTAAAGTTTACAGTGTTTACTGGGTGTTACTAAACAGTAGTTAACCTGTCTTTCACAGTCTTAGATCCAACTAATAAAACCTCAGTTTTTCAGTAAAATAAAAAAAATAATGACATACATTCTTTTATTACCTTAACACAATTCTCAGTTTAATTGACTGTAAGGCCGTCATTTGGATCAACTGATGTATCATCTGCATAGCAGTGAAAACTAATATCATGTTTACAAATAATATCATGTTTACGAATAATTCAGTCTAAAGGTAGCATGTACAGGGAGAATAACAGAATAATAACAGAATAACAGGAGCCAAGCACAGACCCCTGAGGGACACCGTACTTCACTTTTGAGAGCATTGATTATTTACATAAACAAACTGGTACTGGTCGGTCAGATAGGATTTTAACCAGGAAAGTGCCAGTCCCTTAATACCTATAGTGTTTTCTAGCCTATTAAGTAATAATATCATGATCTATAGTGTCAAATGCTGCACATAAGTCTAATAGAACAAGGAAAGAAACACGTCCATTATCATTAATAGATCATTAAGTACCCTGATTAATACAGTTTCACTACTATGATGGAGCCTGAATCCTGACGGAAGTTTTCACAAATATCGTTACTTTGAGGTAACTACAGATCTGCTAGATTCTGAAAGGTAGATTTTATTTTATTGTTTGTCACCTTGCCTCATTGGTATAGGGCTAAAGCACACTACTTCATATGATGCCTGTAGCCCATCTGATTCAAGGTTCAATCAGTTGAGCAGTCAAAAATGCTCTTCTGCATACTTTGGTTGAAAGGTGGTAATATATAAGAGTTTCTCTTGCCTTTTCTGTCAGCTCAGACCAGTCTGCACTTCTCCTCTGACATAAACAGGGCATTTTCAAAAGAACTGGCACTCACTGGACCAGTCTCTGTAAAACTTACTGTTTGTGAAAATCCCAGTAGATCAACAGTTTCTGAAATAAACTAAAATACTATGTTAAAAATCACTTAGATTTCCGTTCGTCTTCATTCTGATGCTGGGTTTGAAGTTCAGCAGGTCGTCGCTGCTGCCATGTGATTGGCTAATATTTGTGTTCAGGTGAACAAGTGTATCTAATAAAGTGGCACGATAGTATTACACTAACTTTAGTTGTGTTTTCCTATTATTTTTTTGTTGTTGTTGTTTTACTGTAATTCCTTTATGGTCACATCGCTTGGTCCTAATCAAGTATCAGGGCCCAACCCTGGAACGAACCATAGACCAATCCTTGTGCGCGTGCTGCACGTTCTCCTTGACCAATCAGTTCGCGCGCGTTCATCCCGCTGGCGGCTGGAAAGAACGAGGCTCTTCCATCGTTCAGAAGCGCAGAGAGGGAAAGGCGAATGAAATGCTGTTCGTAGGCAAACGCGTTATTGTTATTTTCCACAACAGTTAGCTGTACACTGAGGATTATGTCACGCGCGTCGTGTCTTCCGATTCTTGCTTGGCCTTATCTCTCGGTTTAACCTTGGTGTTTGTGTTCATCCTCTCGGCTCTGATATCTGAATGCTTCGCTAGACATCGATCCAGTCTGTTCGGAAGATGTCGGTATATAAGACCTGCATTTACCCACTGTGTGCTGTTTATAGAAACCCCGGCTTTCCTGACACGGCTGCCTTGTAATGCATTGTGTTCTTCGTTTGGATATCTGTGCAGACGGAGGTCATAATGGAGAGCCCGGTAAGTGTTACGCAGACAAACAGCTAATTATTAGGTAGATCCATTTATTATAGCTGCCTTTTAAATCCTTATTGGTAGTAAATTCTGCTAATGTCATTTATGTTAAGGGTTAGGGTTAATCCTTAAAGCTTCTCTAATACCTTTAACCAGAGAAAGTTCCAGTGATCCCTTTGTAACCTCCAAGGTACTCAAAACCAATACATTTTATTTTTAGGTCAGTTATTCAAGAAGAAGTCGTTTTTTGGTTAAACTTCATATTGGCCAAGTAGTGAAACAATTTTCTGTATGGTTTATTATTAAATTACGGTTTGAAGCTAATATAGAAAAGCTCAACAGCAGTAGAACATCTCCAGTGAATTTAAAAATGTTATTTCTGTTAGTTTCAAGCCTCTGCAGGGCTTGAACGCTATTAGTAACATGTTAGTAAACGTACCATTTTTGAGAAACTACACAGCTGTCAGAATTGCAAGCCAATTTATACACTATACAGACTGTATGGGGCAAATATATCATTATATATGAGGAAATCTTGTAAGTACAGTATTGTAAAACTGATAACAAATCAGCAAATGCATCCTGGTTTAAGATGGGGTTGTGTTCCAGTAAAGCCATCCTAAAGTGATTGTAATGCAAATCGAGGATTTCATATATGCTTTATATAAGCTTATCAGAGCATAGCCTACTTTAAACATGCTTAAAACACTTACATTAAGCTACAGTTGGACAAAAATGGTAACACAAAGACTATTCTGAAGTAAATATTGAATATATTGTGTAACTTATTGAATCATGTATTGAAAGTGGAAAACAAAAGCAAAATGGTTATTCTATTGGTAGACTGGAGGCCTGGGTACTCAGTGTCTGAGGGAGGGTATCGTACTGTGTTGCTTCCCTGGGGAAAAATCAAAATACAGAATACTGAATATTAGGTAACAGGCATGTAGACGTAGTCAAGACAACCTACCGAAATTCAAGCTGATTGGGGAAGAAAGATGATTTAAGTGACTCTGAACGTGGCTTGGTTGTTGGTGCTAGACGAGGTTCTCTGAGTATTTTAGAAACTGCCGATCTACTGAGATTTTCACACACAGCCTTCTCTAGGGTTTAAAGAGAATGGTAAGAATAAGAGAAAATATCCAGTAACTGCAGTTGTCTGGGTGAAAATGCTTGATTCTAGAGGTCAGAGGAGAATGACTAGATAGGGTTGAGCTGATAGAAAGGGAGCAATAACTGGCTATTTCCAGCAGGTTGACGTGTAATGTCGAGCTCAAATCATTTCAAACTGGTTTCCTGAACATGACATTGAGTTATATATTTAATGGCCTCCACAGTCACCAGATCCCAATCCAGTAGAGCAGTTTGGAATGTGTTGGAAAGGAAAGTTTGCATCACACACAGGTGTCTGACAAATCTACAGCAACTAAGTGATGCTATCATGGCAGTATGGATCAGATATTTCTCCTCTGTGAAATCTCTGAGAAATGTTTCCAGCAGCTTGCCATGGAGAATTAACGATACTCAGAATGTAAAAGGGAGTAAAGTGGCCAGAGTGTGTAAGATTGTGTACGAGGCAAACATGCAAAGAGGTGACCTACGATAAAAGCATTGCCAACTGGTAATAACCCTAAATAATCAGAAACAGTATTTGCTTTGATTATTTTTTGTTCATCATTATCACGAGGCTTAAATACGCTTGCAAAGAGCTGTCACAGTGAAAATCAGTGTTCAGCCTGTAGGCTTACGGACAGTAACATGCCTGTTTTTTCCTTGACTGGATAGAGGTCACAGGTGGCAGTGATGGACAGGAGCACACTAACACGGCAGGTGGAGAGTGTGGAGAGGAGCATCATTTTCTTGAGGCAGGAACAGCTGACACTGCTGCACGGCTTACACCTGGAGATCTTGTCCCTGCAGAAACGCTGCACAGGTGAGTCTTATTGCACATGGCTGTTGCAGCATTTTAGCTTGCACACACAATAGTGTAGAAATACTGAATAAATACGTTTCAAACTTTTTAGGAATAGCTTTAAATCTGCAGAATCAATACCAGTAGTGAAAGCTAAAAATACAGCAATGTTTACCAAACAGATATTTTTGCTGCCTCGCACTGTTTTTGATTCATTCCCATTGAAGGAGGACTCCTAAATAAGCTGTTTTTCCTAAATCTCATTATGCAGCACTAGAATGGCGTATTAACTGACACAAACTGCTCACACTTATCTGGTGCAACTGAACTGAATATATAAAAGACTAAGTTTCACTCTACTGAGCTCGCATATCATTATTATGCTGCCTCATGGCAAGATGGTCCTGGGTTCGATCCCAGGGTGGAGCTGTCTGGGTCCTTTCTGTGTGGAATTGGCATGTCCTCCCAGTGTCCGCCAGTACTCCGAATTTCTCCCACAGTCTGAAGATTAAATTGGCATTGGCTTGAGTGTATATGTACAACTGATGTAGAACAGACCTTGTGTGTGTCAGTGAGATGCTGGTAGCGACATTAAACAAGCAAAACAATTATAATTAAATAACTCCAGTCACCATGGCACACCAAGTGGCACATTAACACATGCTGGATGACGCATTGTTAATCAGTGTACATGATGGGACGGTTTATGTAAATCATGATAAATAGCAGAACAGTGATACGTGGGAGTGCACTGCATGCTGCCACGCCCTGTGAGCATGTTAGTCTGTGAGTGTGCATTGCTCTGCTATCCTATTCATAGATATAGTGAGGGGATATAGCTTTCTCGCTCTCTCTCCCTGAGTCTGAGTGGGAAAAGGAACAAACTATGGTAAAGGGAGCTGTGGGTCAATACGTTATTGGCTGTGCAGGTCTTGCGTAATACAATCTGATACAGTTCTATCTCAGCTGGCCTGTGAATATGCTAAGGATACAAAAGGCATTGCTGCACGTTCCTGACTCTTTCCTCCCTCTGATTGCTGGATGAAGCCCTATTAGGAGTTGTACATGAGCTGAGGTGATGTCATACAGGAAATATGTATGCCACATAAAAAAACAACAAAAAAAACAAAAAACAAAAGCAGATGGGCTACAGCGGCAGAAGACCATATCGGGGGTTACTCTTGACAGCTAATAGGAAAATACAACAATAAAAACAGACAATACAATCGGACAATACAAAATAAGAAGAAACTTTGAAAAGCATAGATCCGTCTTGCCTTGTATCAGCAGTTCAGGTTGCTGGTAGAGGTGGTGTAATGGCGTAGGGAATATTTTTATTGGCTCACTTTGGAATCCTTAATCCCAGTTAAGCATCATTTAAAAGTTTTGTTGCTGACCATGTCTGTCTCTTTATGGCCACAGTCTTATGTTAGCTACTTCCAGTAGGATATCTCATCATATCTCAAAGCTCAAATCATCTCAAACTGGTTTCTTGAACATGATTGAACATGAGTTTTGTAGCATGGATGTGCAGTTGACAAATCCGCAGCAAAAAGAGTAATGCTTTTTCCTCTCTCTTTGTTGCACTGGTGACACAAAGAATGAAGGCAGTTCAGAAGGCAGAAGGGGGTCCAACCCGGTACTAGCAAGTTGTACCTAATAAAGTGGCCTGTATGTGTATTTAGATATTTGATCTGAGCATGAGAACTGATCATGGGTGCCCACCTCTATAATATGTACAGAACATTTTTGTCTTCCAAAGAAATGTGGAAAACAACCAGTAACGCCAACTATACTGCTGACAAAAAATAGAGGATATTTCAAAATAAAAAATCCCATAATGAAATATCCCCTAATGTTTGTGAGCAGTGTAGTAACAGTTTTAAGACGTAAAAGAAGTTTTGCTACCAATGGCTTTTTGCATTTTTACAGAACTGACCCATGAGCTGAATATGAGACCTCCTGGCAAGAGTGAAGCAGGTGAGTCAGACACTTTCTTCCACACAGAGATGCACAGATTGTGCCCAGAATGCATTTAATTTGATAGCACTCGATCACTTTTCCATGTTCTAAAATGAAAATACAGTCATGCTTTACAGTTGTTTCTCCAATCCCTGATTAGGTAGGAGGCTGCATCTCCATTCACAGGTTCCGTTTGGGGTAACAAAATCAAACAAAGGCAAATACTCTATAAGAAAAAGAAAACGGATTATTGCTAGAGCTGCTTGAAATTTGAAATATCAAAGAGCTATAGTCCTTTAGATACTAGATATGAGATAAATATTGGAATCTGACAAACTGAGAAGGAACACTCGCGTTGATTTTCTAAATGATAATAATTGCGGAGTCTTTCCAAATTGACTGATTGATTAAATAGATTTTCTGTTGATTTTAAAACATATTTAGATGCTTTACATGACATGTACTATCTAGTCTCTTTAAAAGAAAACTATTTAAAAGATAAAAATACACAGCCATATTCGCCGTCTTCCAATTTCTCCACCCGTCCTTTGTCTCCTCTTTCTCACTGATAAACCATCTGCTCACCATCTTGTGTTCTGTACAGGCTCACTGGGAGTATCCAGTTACGACTTAGATTTTTTTTGCAGAGATAATATTGATCAGACAGGCAGGATGACTGCAGTGAAAATGACTAAAATATAAAGTCAGTGTTTATGTTCATTTCAGTTGGGGTGCAGTTGGTACAGCATAAAAAGGTGTGGCACAGACATTAAAATAGTTTAAAATAATTCAGAGAAATTCTATTCCCAATCAAGGCAGCATTTGAGAAGTTCTGTCACAACTCATACACAGAATAGAATAGAATAGAATAGTCCATTATTACCAGGTGTAAAAAATATAGATGCATTTTTAAAAACACATATAAATTAAAACCATCCACAACTTTTACAATAACTCTCACATACATCATAAACGTGTTGCAATGAGAAACCAGAGAATTCACTATTCCTGCTGTATAAGTTAGTAAAAGACACAGGAGAATTGCTGGTGAATGTGGATCGGAGGCATTCACATGGGGATGAGGGTAATGAGGAGTAGAGGAGGATCAGATTACCCTGAATTTCTATATTCACTGCATGAGTTCATCTAAGCCTGGCCTGCTGGGCGGCTGCTGGACTAGCTGTGTTTGTGGGATGAAGAGCATTAGGACAGGGTAGGGTATGACTGCAGAGTGCTACTGAAATTAGGACGAGCTAAGAGTGTAAAGTAAAAGATGGAGTTGCAACAATTACTCAACAGTCTTTTGGTAATTTGGTAACACATTATGCCAGTGAGTATGGCTTTTTATTGGATAGTTCTGCCAGTCAAATCTTCTTTTCCAAATTCTTTTACAGGTTTAAAGCTAATTGAACCATTCTATTTTAAGTTGTATTTAAATAAACATATATTTTTAAAAAATATTCAGAAGAAAATAACTTCATTACATCATTAATAATGACTTACTGGGTACAATAAAAACAGTTTTAGATAAACCAGCATAAAATAAATAAAACAAAATTGTAATAAAATAAAACAGTTTAGTAATATTATGATGCACACACACACACACACATAAAATAATCGGCTTTATGTAATCAATTTGAGCAGTAACACAACAGTAACAGCATAGTATGACAAAGTACTTTTAAGTTATTATTATAATTATTCTGTTTATCATTCATGGTTTTATAATATATGTGCTGTTAATTATCAAGTATATAAATAAATAATAATGGTAACACAAAAAAATAAATCAAGTATTAAAAAGTTAATTTGTACTTAATTTTTATTTAAATTTCACTTAAATTACGTAACGCCTTTTACGATATAATAAAACAATTTAATCTATAGCGCTCACAGATGGTTAAATGTTTGAACTTTGTTGGTATTATCAAATGCATTCACATTTCACAGAGTTCTATTCTGTTGTGAGTTAAATGGGCTTTACGTAATAATTAAGGAAATATATGAAAATTTTGTGGAAAATTATTAACAGTGCCCCTTTTGTTGATTATACTGATATGTTTTGCAGTGTCTACAGTGTTTTGGGGGAACTGTGTAGTTTAAACACTATCTGACCTCCTTTATGTTGATATTCTTTTTTGTCCAGATTTGCTTATATGATGATCCTGGTGTAACTTTTACTGCACAGGAAAAGAAAGTGTTAATTGCAGCTTTGTTAGCCTCCAAAAATCTATTTTAAAGGGGCAGTGATTTTCAGTAATATTTATCTCTGTGTTGCTATTTTGTAGATATTCTCATTTTGGATCTGCAACAATTTAGAACTGTTCAAATGCTATTGCTGTTGTTAAGGCCATACATGACTGTATGTATATTGATTTAGTATTGTATGTTGATTTGTTTTCATATTTTTTTTCCATATTTTGCTAATTGCTGGTTTATGGATATGACACGGATGTGTGTTTTTTTCTTTTAGAGGTTGTAAGTTATTAAACAGTTATTAACAACAACAAAAAGTATAAAGTTGACTTTAATGGTGGTCCTTCAGTAATTAACCATCTGTCACACTTTCATTTAGACATAAATAAATAAATATAAAAAAAACTCTAACTTTAACTCTAACACATCATCTGAGTTTGGATTCATATCAAATTCTGTCATCACATTGAATGTGTTTTTTAACGTTTTAATCAATTTTCCTGGTTAGGGTTGAAAGGGGACTTTATTAGGGACAGGCAGATGTGTACTTTGGACTGGGAACGTGGCTTCTACAGTACCAGGGGACACTCCTTCATATATGGGTGACACCTGATCCAGCCAGAAGACACCACCAGGACTTGAACCTAGATCACTGTGATAATGGGCTACCAAATTGCTATATTGCTTTTGTCTAACTGACATACGGTATAAAACTTGTTATTATGACCTACCAAATATTGAGCATTTTATGGTTTTATGTTTTGTAGATACCAGCTACTGGCATTAACAGCAGCAGTGTCTGTCTACGTCTGTGTGTCATGCTGTAGAATGTGTTATGTTATAATTGTGTACGTTGGCAGATGTACGTGAAAAAGAGGAGCTGTTGGAGGCACGCTGTCGAGCTGTGGAGGGCAGGCTGTTGAAGCAGGAGCAGTCTCAGAGTCAGCTCCATGAGGAGCTCAGCCACAAAGGGGCACTGGTGAGCGCACTGCGGGCCAGTCTGAAGGAAAAGGAGCGTTGTTTTCTGGAGGAGCTCAAACGACGCAGCCACAGGTCCACTGCGCTAAACGCTGAGCTGCAGAAGCAGACCAAGACTGCCACTCACCTTTCCTTTCAGCTGCACGCCGCCAGGCAGAAACTGCAGCAGCAACAGCAGCGCAGGAGGCAGGAAGCAGCAGGAATAGAGGCTCAGCTTTCACACAGCTTTTGTCAACCTGATGGCGTCAACCCGGCCATGGTTAAACCCAAGCGACGCAGTGGGGTCAGAGCATACTCACACATCCGCTCTGAGCGAGCCAGGGAGTGTGTGCCCCGCGAGAGGGTGACCGGTCCTGAGGAGCCCATGGCCATGCCTGACCCTGCTCTCTTCCTTCATCCGCGCAGATCTGCAGCTGCTCGGCCTGTGCGTCTTCAGTCAGACAGTCCGCAGGGGGCCGAGTGTGGAGAGGAGCCAGATGAAACGCATGGGGGAGAAACAGCTCATGGTCTGGTTACCATAATTCCCCTTAAAAAAGCAGCTACTGCTGGAAGCAAGGCAGAATGACACTGCCGTCCATCTGGCTTTATAGCGTTTATGACAGTGTTAAGCCTTGATTTCTGCGTTTGCCATCTAATGTGATTTTACCGAAGTTTCTCTTACTGCATTAACATACAAAGTACAGAATTAGCAGCTTTAGGCTGCATTTAATTGATAAGGAGCTCAAAATTTGGTATGTTACATGGGCAGGTCGGTGGCTTGGTGGGTAGCACTGGTTCCTCACAACAAAAAGGCTTGATCCCCAGTAGAGTGGTCTAGAAGTGTGCATGTCCTCTCCATGTTCACATGGGTCTACTTTGGGTACTGTGCTCCAAAGGTTTAGGTTAACTGATTACGCTAAAGTGCCCCTTGTGTGTGAGGGTAATTGTGAGTGTGTGTGATCTACAACGGATTGGTGCTCTGTCCAGGGTTGCTCCTGGCTTGTACCCTTTGCTGCCGAGTAGGCACTGGCCAAGTTCCGGGATTAAGAAGATAAGAAAGTGAACGAATTAATGAATTTAGAGAACTTATTGTCATGTTCATGAAACCAGTTTGAGATGAATTTGAGCTTTGTAATACAGCACATAGAAGATGGTACACTGTGGTTATGAAGGGATGGACTCTGGCATACTCGGGTATAATACTCTGGTAGGCTGTGGTATTTAAATTATGCTCAGTTAGCATTGAGTGGCCCAAAGTTTGCCAAGAAAATGATTTAGCATCCACACCATTACACCATCAGCAGCATGGCTGAAGGCAGGATGGATTCATGCTTCAAATGTTGTTTCCATCAAATTCTGAACCCGCCATCTAAATGTCACGGCAGAAAATCGATTCTCATCAGACCAGGCGTTTTTCAAATCTGTTGGTGAGCCTGTGCCAATGGCCTGTTGTAACTGACAGGAGCAGCATCTGGTCTGGGCTTCTCCTGCTGTAGCCCATATGCTTCAAGTTTTGTGCATTCAGAGTCCAGAGAACCTCTGCTCAATGGATATTTCCTCTGTAAACCATCGAGATAGCTGTGAATCCAGTAAGTCTGTAGTTTCTGATATACTCAGACGCAATTGTCTCTTGTCTCTCTTATTGATACTGCAAACTTAAATATCTGGCGATGCCAATATCAGGCCGATATGCTGCTACCACCTCTTGAAACGCTGACGTTTCATACATTTTACTTTCATCATCCTTGAGCTTAAAATAATTCCACACAGCTGACATAATGACTACACTGCTAGCTAACAGTTTTAACTCGAGTTCCAGCTATTGCTCACGTGACACATCTCTGTTTACGGCGTGTCATCCAATTTGTAGTGAAGCATGTACGTGATAGGTAAGATATCGGATTAAACTGTTTTTTCCCCTATCCGATTTCCAATCCAGTGATTTTGCCACATACTGGGCCGATACCAATACAGAATATCAGATCGGTACAGCCCTAATATATACATACATACACACACACACTTATATATGCAAAGGACTTTATACACAGTCGATTCCGGTTAATGATGGTTCCAGTGGGATCTGACACCTTCTCTTGACGGACTGCACTTGAACAAAATCAAGAAAGTGGTGGGCGTGGTCACCTCACGCTGGTTTTGCTCTTGTCAACACAACTTTTTGGATTTCCTGACTTTTGATAAAAGCATAAATTCTCCCGGGGATCCCAAAAATCCTCCCATATCTCACTGACCTGCTTTGCATTGTCATGGGGGTTTGCAAGGCTGACAGAATCATTATCACCCAGTGATCGAGGCCGAGTCCAAAAATCTGAGGAGAAATGAACAGTTATTTGTTTACATTCATGAATAAACCAAAAATATGAGAAAATACCTCGTTCCAAAAACAGAGAAGAGGTCAAAATCCCAACCTTCTGGACTCGGAGGCCCTATTTTTAAGGCCTCTGATAAAATCTAAGCACATCCCTCATGAGAATGCTTAGCCAATACATTTAATTCGTATTATCTTGAACACAAATTATATGTGACCAACAGGTGTCATACGTGTACTATTTTTACACACCTTCTGCACAGAATTAATCCAGTTTTCCATGGTTACGGGCATAGAAACACAGTATCATGCCCAAGGTTAGCTAAACCCTCTGATTCACAATATTTTAGTTTGGTCTCCAAAACACCTGCAACTCCTGGATGATAAGTGTCTACTAGCTCAGCTTTTAGCACAACAATTTGGTCTATGAATACTGAATAATATTGCCACGTTTTAGTTTCTGAATGTTTGCGCATGACAGGTGTTAGCTTATCTCTCTCAGAGCCCCGGGATGGTATCAGTGACCTTCTCTCTGTCTTTTACAGAAAGAATCATCCAACTCATTTTGCCCATATATTCAATTCAATTCAATTCAATTTTATTTATATAGCGCTTTTTACAATGTAGCATCGTCTCAAAGCAGCTTTAC
>JAUZST010090258.1:6166-19548 GCA_034779995.1 Parotocinclus haroldoi
TCTAGGAAGTCAGCAGTGCGTTATATAGGGGGTACTGTAGCAGGTGTGATGTGCACTGCGAAATGTAGTGAGAAAAAGCCATGGTTGTGTTTTAAGCATGTTTAAGGTTGGCTACACTATAATATATACATATATACAATATATACAATACATATTAAACTTCTCTATTTATGATAAACTCAACTTATGATGGATTTGTCTAAACACATCCCAATTTTAAGTCAGGGAATACCTGTAAAAAGATATCTAAGCTTTAAAGTAAGCATATGTAATGCATATTTTAAAAAATGACCAGCAAACTTAATGCATCACAATTGTTGTCATAACTGCATTTAGTACTTTTGCAACTTCCATGCGCAAACATAAGAGCACAGAGTCTTTTCCCGTATTGCTTAATGGCATGCAGTGCAAAGACATTCCTACACATGGAATCATTCCAGATCCTCTTGGCACATAGTTCCTCTCTGCTGGATACTACATTGCAGCTTAGTATTTAATAGGGTTAGTTCAGCTGAGTCAAATGTTAAGTCAAACTCTTGACTCTCTGGTCGTTAAGACCTTTTTGTGTATCTTGTCCTGACAGAACATCCAATGATCTAGTTGTAGCTTCTTGGCAGATGTTAGATACTTGATTAATTCAAATCTACTGATAGCTCTTGGAGCTATATGTGCTGCCATGTATCCCAATGTTACCTTTAAAGGAAAAAAAAAAACTAAACCACCATGGATCCATTGCCATTCCTAAGAATGGACATTCGTCTGTGTATCCATGATACTTTTTAAATCAAACAAACTTAAATGATCTATTTTGTCTCATGCTTCTATGAAATTAGGTTCCTGTCAAACAACCACTAAAATTTAGTGAACTCCAGGTACACATTCATGGTTAGAAGGAAGAAAAAGCTTTAGTTCTGGCATGATTTTCCAATAGCCATCTGCTGTCTTCCGCAAATCCTCAAAATGATCCTTGGGAGAATAACGTGCCTTTGCAACCGTTGCCGTAGGTTTTTTACAGCTCATAAAAAACATACGTTTGAATGTGATTTCAGTAGTTTTACATTTTCTTTGATAGTGTGCCCATTTTACTTACAAACTTCTGGTTTTATCCCCATGATGATTAATGAAGAAAGGAATTTGACCGCTCTCAAATGCAAACTCCTGTAAAACAGAATGTCATGTATGACATTTATGTGTTTCTAAACTCTCAGCCGAAAATAAAAAAACAACAACAACAAAAAAATGAAAAATCTTTATTAGTGTATTCTGGTTCTTAATAATTGTGATACATGTGAGACCCAAAGGCACTGGCTGGTCACTGCAGTGGTGAGCTAACACCTTAAGCATTGGCGGGACTTTTCGTGGTTCCTAGAGCTGGTGGCGGATGTTGACTCTTTCTTGAGTGTTTGCACTGAAGGAACAAGGAATGATTGTAGCTTTTAGAAGACCAAGTTTAAGACCTTTTTAAGATCCTACTTCAAAACAAGGTTTTCTTTGTGCATGGGAACCCTGAGTGATTTAAGCATGCAGTGATTGGTCCACGCTTCAAAACCAGTGTAGCTCTGGGAGGTTCCCTCCAAATGAGTCTTCAGAACTGTCTAGTGCTGCTAAACTGCTGCATAACCCAAACACCCCAATTAAATAAAGGCAAACCAACCATTTTACTCCTGCTTATTCTGCTCATGGCTGCTAGGAAGATCTCAAGGATAACTTTTTTTTGGTATTTACTGGACAAAGGTAGACACTGGACACATGGACACTGGTAAACACATGCCCATCATGTGACAATGACATTTTAACAACTGGCTCTTATCATAAAGAAAATAGAGCTACCATTTAACATTATCCTTTAAATACCCCTTAAATTATATCCTTTCATATTATAATTACATTATAATATATATATATATATAGGAAGGAAGGAACAGACTTATTATAAGATACAGTAAAGTATTGTGAAGGAAGTATTCGCTTGGAACAAAAGCAATAAATTATTGACATTGACTGCAATAGAGTAAATAAATAACAGCTGTCTTTTGAGCTAAACTGCATGGTTGTGTGTCAAGTTTTTGACAGTAACTTATGGTACTGTTATTGTCGCAGATATGGTTTCAGATCAACTTGTGTATGACTGATTCTTATTTTTAAGTTAGTAAATTTGTTTTTATTCTTTAATCATACGTTATACGACTACCCACTCTGTGGAACCATTCCAGTAACATCTTAGCATCCTGTCTATTGTTTCCACCTCTGCTTCCTCTTCTGCCCTCTGTTTTGCCCTCCGGCCCAGTGCAAGCTGACGTGGCAGTGCTAGTAAAAGCTCATTCTCTTCAGGCTGTTTCTTTGTCTCCGTTCCCACTCAGCGCTTCTAAACAGCGCCATTTCAAGATCTCAACCAATGTAAAATGCTCAGAATACAGATATGCTTTTGATGGCAATAATTACAAAATGCACACTTTACAATGGACTATTCATGTGTTTTCTGAATGACCGTATAATTACATACACTTAATGTGACCTGACACATTTATGACTGACATGTGGTCACAGCGCAAATTGCTGTAATGTCCCCCACTCCTCTTGAGCAGCAGGTCCTCTGATTGACAGGCATCCATTCCAGGGTGGTTTTATATAGAGTACATGGTGCTAATGGCTGTGGTGTTGGTGGTTGGGATTATGGTTTTCTTTATGGTGTTATGTTTGTGTTCCTGCCATTTTGGCATGGGTGTCGGTCATGTTGTGGTGATGTGGCTTGTGGTGTTGTCAATGCCATTGCTGCTTGCGGTCCTTTGTATTGGTTGTAGTGTTTTTGTCTTTATGTTGGTGGTGGTTTTGGCATTAATGCCATTGTGGTAGTGGTAGTGGTCTGTGTTGATGGTGATGTTTAGAATCTTGGTAGTAATTGTCTTGTTAATGTCAATGCCAGTTTTAGTACCATGCTGGCTTCTTTGAATCCATTCCTCTGACTCTATAGCTTCCAATGCCACTCTTGTTCTCATTGTTGTCCGTGCTGAGTGTGTCCTTAAGTTGTTGGTGGGTATACTCCTTTCTGTGTTCAGGAAGTTTTTTCCTTTCCACTGTCATCCTAGGCTTGACCAAGGCTTGGGATTTGCCTTTTAAGATAATATAATATTGTGAAGATGCTTGGGACAATGCTCCTTTGTAAAAAAGTGCTATATAAATAAATTAGACTTGACTATATGATGATGACATTTTTGGTGGTACAGTCTTTGTAAGAGGCTCCATGGCACTGCCATTGCCCCTGGGTGAAAATGGGCATGCTACAGTGGTAGCTTCTGCAGTAGGAGAAGCATAAGCAAACAGCAAACAAGCACTGCACCACCACAATTGACTAACGGGGAGTAACAGAGGTTTAGGACGCAAGCTATTTGTGATGACTGAGTACAGCACGTCTACCAAAGAGCTCTGATGCTAATCAGCCCCAAAATTTGTGCACTTGGAAGGCAGTGTATATAAAGTTTAGAGCTGCACCTTTGAATATGGGTAAACCATATTGCACTGTCTCCATGTAGGATTTAGATTAATTGAGAAGTCAGCTACTCCAGCTGCTCTGTCTACTGCCTTTCCCTTTCCCCACTCACTACAAAAGGAAACAAAGGTCTGGGGAGAGGTTTTAAAGCAGGTATGCTGTTATCCCAAAACTGGCACTGCTTGCGCTTGGTATCTTGTCATTTCCATTTCCATTCTCAATGCCATGCTGTTACTGTTACAATGCCCATAAACATCTCTATCATTGATAATACCAGTTGCCTGGTCCTCTTGGAAATTTTAGTGAAGAACTGGGTGGTCTTTTGAATGTCTGATCCAATTACGATCAATTATGTTGATGGTATTGGTGTTGGTGGCTATTTTTGTCCATATGTTGGTAGTAGTTGTGGTATTGGTGTCATTGCTGATGATATTGTTTGTGCAGCAGTACAACTTTTGTCTTTATGTTGGTGTTAATATCATTGCTGGTGATGTTGTTGTTTGTGCTGGTGGTGGTGTTTTAGCCCTTACATTGGTCGTGTTTATGCTGTTTTGGTGATTTTGTTGCAATGGCTAACAATGCTCCAGCTAAGAAATATAGTAAGGAAATGCACTAAATAACGAAAACATTATAGTTAAAACTGACACGTACAGTTGACACATTTTAACTAACTAATTCTTTTGATACATGTTGTGTTGCTTATTGTCCTACTTTACTGCATTACAAATTGATCTGTAATCGTATGGTCTTTTTTTCTCCTTACACAACTCAACACTGTAAATCAATAAAGCCACCCCAGGGAACTCAGCAGGTGTATACACCATGTCCTTGAACTCTGGTTAACACTACAGTTACCTCTTATGTCTGTCTATCCATGTGCATCCTTCACTTCACTGTGGTGGATTCATTGATTTTGTGGGACTGCGGTAGCCCAGTGGTTAAGGTCCAATGTTCAAATCTCACTGCCAATCTGCCACTTCTGGGCCTTTGGGTAAAGGCCCTTAACCCACAACTGCTTGGACTGCTAGACTATCAGTCACTCTGGTTAAGGGTATCTGCTAAATGACCAAATGTAACCTTCCCACACTGTGCTGCTTTTCCTGCCCTCAGTGTTCCCTTAATTTAGTACTTGCTTCTTCCCTTCTTCCTCCTTGCATGCTCAAGAATGCTGCTGCTGCAAACCTCACTAGGACTGGCTCAAGAAAGCCTAAGTACGTAACTGGATTACATTTTAATCTGCAAACAAAATGACTAAGACGCAAGATAGGAGATCAGGGAGGGGAATGCCTGGGGACGCCTGCTACACATGGTAGAACAAAATCCCAGTCATGCTATGAATGCATCAAATTAACTATGAATATGAGATACAGCTACGATTAATAAACGTATTGAACAGACAATGCATTTCCATCATGAAGCTTTGTCCACTAAAACATCAGAGTGCTATTTCGCGTAATGGAGTCAATAAAATTCATTTCTGATTGATGTAAAAATCAATTAATTTGACTCTTCGGTATAAAATGCTTTAATGATGTCACAATGTCCCAAGAATAAGACATAAAATGGTCACTAAATGGTTCACTGAGAAGAAAAGATAATGTATCATGTTTGCAACGCTACAGAGTCACTAAATCTCAACTCAATAAGACATTTACGGGAGGTTTTGGAGCAAAGCCGACCAAAATGTTGCTGCATATTCATTCCCTCCAATCTATTTCTGATCTGAAACTATGGGATTTGGCTTAACTTGGCCTTGGGGTACTTGAGGTAACTAGAACAGGTTAGTCTTGATGCATGTCCAATAAATCAGTCAAGTAAATCCCAGAAAGTCGAATCAGTCAGTTAAGTGACTACTTCAGTTTAAGCATGTTGGAACTTCCCCAAACCTATATACAGCACATTTACATAACGACTGATACAAGCACCACCCGAGGTCCACCCTGTTAAGGGTCGGAAGGATTGCCATGAACTGTACATTGAGGGGTAACCAAACAGCTGCAGGCAAAATTGTGGCATGAATTGTGGCATGCAAAGCTAAATCATGAAGCCAGGGCTCCATTGTTTACTCGAACCTCCACCTTTCAAGGATAAAGGCACATTCTGGTTAGGTAGCAATGCTGGTTTGAACAGCGAGTCAAAGAGGCCATCTATGTAAGGAGGGAACACCCTTCTCTGAACCAATGAGAGGGCTAAGAGTACCAAATACTACCAAACACAAATAAAATGTTTCATAGCATGTTTTTAACTTGACTGTTTTTAGATAAGGATTATTCCTCACTTGTGAGGATTGAATTAACTTGAGTTTGGATTTACTTGTTATTAGGATATTTGGGTAACTTGTGGAATTACAGATTGGGGGTGATTTTGCTAAAATGGTTTGAGTCAACAAGGTTACTGAAAACCAATAAAAAAAAAGCTATGCCGACTGATCACGTGATCAACTATCTTAAATAACCCTCAAATCATGCACCTCAAACCTCACTTTGCCATGTGGATCCGCTAAGGAGCACGCATACACTACATGTTTCATTCAGTCCCATTGCCACACGTATAAAATCAAGCACCTAGCCATGTGAAAACCCTTAACAAACATTTCTAAAAGAATAATTTTCCTTCTCAAACAGCTCACTGAATTCAATGTGATGATACCAGTCTAACAATCCATGTCATTTTTTTTGCATATTATATAAAGTGCTATTATAGAAAAGCAGTAGAGTTTAGAAACTACAGCAAAAAATTTGCACAGACACAATCCAAACCTAATTAATTTATTGTTTGTCTTATGCTAGTTAGGGAAACTGCAGGACATCCCCACCCAGCCAAACACATACACACACACACACACACACACAGAAAGGGGGAGAACACCCAGACACCACTGTGCTGTCCTTATATTTATAATAGGATGTCATAAAATCTTATGTAATTATGTGTAATGTTAAGGTGTCCTCATACTTTTGTCCACACAGTGTAGCATTCTAGGTGAGTGCCCATTAACGGATCTTGCTAACAATCACTCATTTCTAATTACTACAAAGCCTTGGCTAACAGCAACATAACAGAAATCACTTTTAAATCAAAAAAAACTTTTATTAAGACGCACGTTTATAAAGGCATCAAACACTTTTATAAGCATGTTAGAGTTAAGCTGAGCTTACCGCCCTCTCTTTTCTGTAGCTGTACTTTTCTCCCTTCCATCATTTAGCTATTCACATCTCCTCTCACATGACATTAAACGGTAGACGTTAAGTCAAGTATATATTTGTATAGTGCTTTATTATAATAGTACAATAGCATGTTGTCCTAAAAGCTTTACAAACAGTTCCAAAACCCAAACAGATTAGCTTAGGGAGACCGCACCAAGGGCCAACTTTCTGAATGAGATTGTTAGTTCAAAGCTCAGCTCTTAAGTAAGGTCATTAACCATTCATTACTTACCCGAGTGGTAACTTGCTTTGTATACATTTGTCTGTCAAATGAATATATACGGAAATATATGCTGACATTCAAAAAAGCTCACTTTCTGCTATTGAACAGCTGGTTCTTTAACTATTCACTTACAGAAGGAAGCCCACAATCATCAAGACACCTAATTTAAAAGTGAATATCAGGCGTTTTAATGTATATCTTTGTTTAAGCAAAACAGGAAGGACACTATTCTCAATAGCCGTAAAACATGATCATTGAAGCTTCGTAAAGAGTCCAGAATTAAGTAGCTTAGGTCTACTAAAATCAGTACTTTTAACACTAAATTGCCATTTAAAGCTAAACAGAAGAAGTCACAGCATAATCTTAACCTTAATCTTAAGCCTTAACCTAATCTTATCCTTATCTTCCAAAGTTCTCGCATGTACACAATGACTCTCCTCAAATCAAACGTACAATGGCAATATTTATTTTACTACAATAATTGTAAATAATTTTTCAAATTAATAAGTAGTACGTGCTGAAACGCTTCTTGTCTTCGAAGCGATGAGGTTGCTTGTTATTTCATTGCTGGAGCCTAATTAGATAATCAAGCCTCCAGTGTTGTGACAGCAATATTTAGAAAGGTCAGTGTGCTTGTGTTGTAGAATATTTGGTGTCTTATATGGCTTGGTAATGACCAGATGGGAGCCATCTGTGATTAGAAATACTGTGATAATTGAGTTCTTCACAGTCCCTCATGTTTTCTTCCCAGCAGAAAGTTGCACTAGCCACTTTAGTTTGTGTCAGCAAAAGTTTGCAAGCAAAATGCCACTTATTTCAATGGAATTTGCTTTAATTAATTATTTCTAGTTAAATTATATGAATTTGCCTTGATAAACTATCAGCTTAAGGTTTTTTTGCCCCAATGCTGCGGTTCCTTATCTTGCATGGCAGTAGAGCTAGCATTGACTTTATCAGTGTGTAAGCAAAATACTCCAAATGATTCCATTATGAATGTATAATAAATACAAAATGGTACATATAAATAGATAGATAACTTATTGATCCCAGAAATCAGAAAATCAGAAAAAAGGGAAATTCTTGAATTTTACTTTATGATTTTATTGCAAAAACATGTAATACTATTCATAGTCAGTCGCCCTAAAATGGTTCTGAGTTCTTTGTTTGTACTGCTTATGGTTGTTGAGCTGGCTTGCCAACTCAAGACAAGAATTTAAGCAATATGCTAAAAAACATCTCCCATTTCATTAGAAAATTGACTTTTCTACATGAAATTCGCCATATTATCCATTTTTTGTTTTTTACTTGTTAATAGTTAGAATTCCTGACAAAAATGCTGAATACCGAACACGTTTAGTAGTTTTTTCTTCATGAACAATGCCTGATATAAGCAGCAAAAAGCTCAACTACAAATTTACAATAGTTAAAAATTTTTTTACAACGGAGCACTGTTTCAAAGCAGCTTTACAATCTTATATTATCTTAAAAGGCCAATTCCAAATTGGGCAAGCCTAAACAGTGTCAAGGAAAAACTCTCTGAATAAAGAATGAAGAAACCTTGGGAGGACCAAGCCTTAAAAAGGGACCCGTCCTCCACGATCTCAGACAGGTGTTGTCGTGACGGTGATGATGTTCACCTTTATTACAAACCCTTTCATCGACGCTACATTTGTGCCATGTATTTGTTGAGTGAGGGAACAAGTTTGTAACCTCAAGGCATGGTACAATAAGCGGTTATGGCAGAATTATTACCATGCACATGTCTATTTAACACAATCAGTTTGAATGACACATAGTGATAGAACAGCCGCTGTAATTGTATTGGTGCAATTCCTGCCATGTTTTAACACCATGTTGTTTCATCACTGATATTGTTGAACCAAAACTAATACAAATATCATCCTTAACAAAGTGTCACTCCAGCTTTGTTTGTGCTGCAGCTGTGGAATTAAATTGAAACTAATTAAAATACTGGCATGTAATACCTGGCTTGTCTAGACTTTGTTTAGTGTGATGCATGTCAAGAAAGTTTGCAAGTAGATTAACTAATAGCTATCAAAGTAACCTGAAAGTCTGGGCATCCTTCATTAAATATGTTTTAGTCTTATATTTTGTATTATTCTGAATGCAAAAGTTGCAGATGATGTAGTATTTTGTTCAGCTCCCAGACCATATATAAGTAGGTTGATTATAATTTGCAGAAGTATGTTAAATTTCAGCTTGTTTTTTCAACTCCAACTGTGATTTAATAACTCAAAACACTACAGCTGTGTTCTCACCTGGAGGCACCTGCCTTTGTAGGTGTGACCTCTTGAGGTGTCACGCTCGCACGCAGGAAAAAGGTAAGGAGGAGACAGAGGCAGACGTAAGGGCAAGTTTGAAGGATTTAATATGCCAGGGAGCGGTCGGGGGCCTGTCTGTGTCGAGTGCATGTCCTCCCCGTGTCTGCATGGGTTTCCTCCCACAGTCCAAAGATATGCGTGTTAGGTTTATTGGTGTCTCTAAAGTGGCTCTTAGCATTATCTGTGTGCGTGACTGTGTTTGTGTGTGCCCTACGAAGGACTGACCCTGTCTATGGTTGTTCCTGACTTTGCACCCAGAGTTTCCGGGTGGGCATCGACTGGACCGTGACCCCCTGTGGATTAAATGGAGGATAATGGATGGATGGATGGATAGTATTAAACTGGAGTGGAGCAAGAAAGGTCCAATGACAAAGGCTAACAACACAACGAATAACAGAGGACATAAACAGACCGAGAATAAAGATAACCATACACACACACACAGAGAAAACAAAAGCTAACTATAAAATTCAACTATCAAGTCTTTGCAGTTAAAAAAACATATAACGTATGTGACATTTGCATAGTAACATCTAAATACTTAATGAAATAATACTTAATGAGTATTTAAGAAACATATAACGTATACCATCTAATACCATCACTGTGGCTTTAGTGGCTGCTTTATTTGAAGCCATTTGATATTAAATACTCATTAAGTATTATTTCATTAAGTATTTAGATGTTACTATTTTAAATGGAGTTTCAAACAACATTAAAAAAAATTACGTTGTTTTGATGTCACATACACAATTGTTCATAGAAATGGCTTAAATGTATTCATGAGGCAAACCGCTAAATCTAACCCACTAAACACACGAAGACACAGAATACATGATAACAAAGACCATCCTGAGTGCGACAGAAGAAGAAGGAACATAATCGAGATGCATAGACGGATAGAAATGGTGATAATGACTATCCATGTAAAAACGCATTGGTCACATTAAATAGAACAAGACCTGAAAAAGCCAACCATGAAGGAAAACTGTACAGGACTCCTCCACACGACTAACGTTCAAATAAGGTCAGAGCTTACGGTAGTATGCTCCAAGCCTCTCAGCAATTACTCTATCACTGAATACAGTAAATCAGTCAAATAAAACCCTCACAAAATGCTTTCTCGCATTTGTCCTTAATAAACTTCCGACATATTAATGCATAAAATAGGTGAGCTGGATCCTGAATTATATTAAGTGGAAATGAAAATGTATGAATAATGCATAAAACCCTTATTGAAAGTATATTAAAGGTGATAAAACATGAATTAATTAGTGTCAATTAATGTATTGTGTTCATTATAAAACATTACTTTCTGTATAAAATGGGCAGATATATTATATTTTAGTTGGTTCCCTGGAAAGGTTTTGCTAATTTATCACTTAAACTATCATTAAATTCTAATATTTGAGAAGAGATGAAAAAAGGCAGCCTTCATGTTTCTCACTAATGCTGCAGTTTCCAGTTTCACTATTACAGTTTCACTATTACTATACTTACTATAATGACTATAATTATAATTACTATAACTATATTATAGTTTCATTATATTATTCAATTCGATCACCGATATCAACTGTTTTCTTGTCCTAATCAAACATATCATAGCACAGCAAGTTCAAGTTCGGGTAATGAACCCAGAGCTTTCAACAGACACCGAGAAAAATGACAAGCTCCCTCCAAAACAAAAAAAAACCAAAAAAACAAAATAAAGAAAACTAACTAAACTGATAATCCCATAACTACAGATAATCAGATTTTGTAAGTAATCCAATCACACCATTACACTATTTTTCATGCATTTCAGTACGTAGATAGCCAGAGAACTCTGAGTTTACTGAGGATGCCAGATCCTGCGAATAAGAACTTATTGTATTAAAACTTGATCCTGAACCGGATTAAGCAGAATCATAAATAAAACACTTGTTAATTAATGGTTTATATTAATTAGAAAACATTAAGATGCTATTACTATGAGCAGGAATGGATTATATTTTTATTTGTTCATCACTTAGACTATAATTAAAATCTCATATTTGAGAGAGGATGAAAAAGACTATAATCCGATCAAAAGGTTTACATGCACTCGTAATCAGATAATGGAAAACCTTCAGGTTTACTAGGGTAAACATAGATTTTGTACTCTTGTACTTTTACTAAGTGCTTTGTACTTTAATTCATTCATTTATTAATTATTAATTGAATTAATAATTTGTAGACCAAGCAACACTCACATAAAAAGACGTCACACCAACATTTATATTAAGTAATCAAATTTTTCATTTTCTCAAGCATATACTGTGACTGAATTTCCACAAAGTGTTCGATATCCGTTTAGCAAATGCTGCAAATTCCCCTTGCAAATTCTCTGTAATTCAGGAGTTGCCAGATCCTGTAAGGTTAAAATCAGCAAAGTCTATCTAAGGTGTCTCTAATCTCAAAGGTGGTGAAATCAATGCACAACTGTGTTACATTTGCTTGAATGTGCAGACTGAGAAAACCGATTAAGATTGTAGTATGGATATATATGATCTGAGGAATCCAATTACTGAACTCAACTTCAGCTCTCTTCATCAGATTTCTCAACTGATTTCTCGAACGAAGTAAGCTGTTTACATGACCTACATACATTATTAATTGCACATAAACGCTACCGCTGACAACAAAATCCAATATCCTTACGGGAACCTTGAGAGGAACCAGGTTCTAAGGGGCAACCCGTTCTCCTCTGGGTTCTCATGACTCCACAATATAATAGTTACCAACTCCTAATAGTTGTACTTCTTATAACGTTATAATTACCGAGTCGTTTAATGCATTACATAGTTTTACAGTCTTAATAACAATCATCACTATTAGTTCTAATCCCAGTCTCCCCACAGTAATCAGGACACAGATTCAAAGTAACTCAAGACACCTGCATTCTTCAACACCATTCACAGCTAACATAACCCATTTATGGCCATCCAAATTTAGTGTGAGGAAATTAAATATGACTTATTTGAGCGCCAGGCTCAGGGAGATTGTGCAGTCTCTTCGAAGCTGCAGCTATGTGGAGTTTCTAGGTCAAGTGAATAAACATTGGCACTGTCAAGCGTACCTTCACATGAGACGAGACACAGAGAGAAAGAGAGAGAGAGAGAGAGAGAGAGAGAGAGAGAGAGAGAGACAAAGAGATAGAAAAACAGAGAGAGAGGGAGAGAGAACTTTATTTGCGATTCAGTTCCTGAGGAACCGGTTTCATGGAGGAAAAAAATAGCCAGTCTCATCTGGAGCACCAAGTAAATAGCAGCAAAGTGCTGATTTAGGAGATAAAACCTGACACTTTGTAATTGACACGTCAACAGCCTCGCTGACAACGAGCCGCTAACGTCCTTCTATCTAAAGTCCCTATGGATTTGAGAGCTTAAACGCCAGTCTCATCAGATCAGTGTCACTCTCATTAGGCGTCCCGCTTGCAACATAAACATGTATGTAGGCCAATGAGGGGGCTGCACTCAATCCCATTAGCTGGGAGAAATGTAATGTTTGTTTGTTTGTTTTTTTTGTTTTTTTTGCTTTTACTCTAGAATCGTTTTATACATTTGTAAGTACCAATCAGTCCCTGCAGGCGAGTGACATGCGGGAGCTATTTGTGTGGGCTCGGTTTGGAGCTGTTCCCAGTGACATCTAAGTTGTGTAAGCACGAATGTTTGTGCACTGTTGGGGCACGTCTCATTTTGCAGGTGGACATGCGCAGACAGCCTAGCTTCGTCCAAACTTACGAAATCTGAAAGTCTTTGTTTTCTGCTGCACACACATAAAAGCACTTTTGAAAGATCTAACTTTTGTGAGTTCCTTTCACAACATAGCAATGTTGGGTACTACTGACCCTATTGCTTAAAATACTAAAGCTGTGTTCCATTATGGAAGCAGCTGTCCTTGCACACATCCTATTAAGGTAACATAAGGTCAGCGTGTTGTATTTAGTATTTAACGACTTTCAGCATATCACTGAATGCTGTATTAATTATGTCAAAGTCAATTGATCTAATAAATACCTCACTTCTTCCTAGTGTTTTAATACCCTCATCTGTATTTAAACATATAGATATTCTCTACTCATTTAATACAAGGAATGTGTG
>JAUZST010090269.1:0-19547 GCA_034779995.1 Parotocinclus haroldoi
AGCAGCAACTGGTAGCCAATGGAGCTCAATGAGCAGCGGAGTGACATGTGCCCGTTTTGGTTGGTTGAAGACCAGACATGCTGCTGCATTTTGGATCATCTGTAGTGGGTTTACTACACAGGCCGGGAGGCGTTTTCTTTACATTTTGTTCACCTCACAAGTGCGGTATTCAGCTGTAAAAATCAATCATTTAATATTAAAATGCTTTTTTGCTGTTCATTGGCCATCTCCAATGACATTACAACTCTTAAAATGCCACATCAAAGGATGGACGTTTGTTGTTTTCCTAAATATATGGTCATCAGATCTTAAAGCAACTATAGACGTTAGATATAGATGTTTCTCTTCTTCACTTAGCTCCTTTTTCTGTCATATTGTAGATTAAAACAAGAAAAATGAAACTCCCCGATGTCCGTTCTACCGTGCCAGAGCGTTCATGACAGCTTCATGTGCTAAAACTAACCAAGAAAGTTTATTGGACATGAGACTGTGACACCTTAATTTCTAGATTCTGCTTGTTAGCACAAACTATGAGTGCTGTCATAGTAAACGTTTAAAATTAATAGATTAATTATGTTTAGGAAAGAAACCAATTTCTGTTATTAGCCTTTTGACAAAAATACACGCTTGTTAGGTCAATTGGTATTTCTGAACGCCCTTGGTGCGGGTGTGTGTATGAGAGTGTGATTGGGCGAATGTACGTGATGCCCTGTCTAGGTCTGTTCCTGCCCGTACTCCTGTGCTCCCGGCGACCCTGAGTAGGATTTTTATTTGTTATTTTATTTATTTAACCTTTATTTCATCGAGTTAAATTCACTGAGATCACATATAGCTTGTACACAAGTATAACAAATAAATTCCCAAAAGACAATCTGGATTCGATTCGACTTCACCAGACTTATAACTGTTTACTAAAACAATTTGAATCCATCTTGCGATTAAAAGTTTAAAAAAGATTACGACTGATTTTATTTCATTAAAAAAGATCAAGTTGTTCGATTACACAAATTATGCAAACTTAATTATGGTGATTGAGTAGCAGGTGATATATGTATGGGAGTGAACAGAAGCAGGTCAAACTGGACCAGAGTGCCCCCACATTGACTGTTCAGTAGGGTGTACGGGTGATGGGGCACGAAGAGGATCAGATTATCCTGGGATTCACATCAGCTTAATTTGGAAATATCCTCTCATTTTTGTGAGTAGTGCATTAATGGGTAAAGTGAGATGCGTTTTTTAAATATACTGCTCACAAAAATGAGGGGTTATATCAAAATGAAATATCCCGTAATGAAATATCCCTTCGTTTTTGTAATACGTTTACATGTCAACCAACCTCAAATCCAGATTTGACCAATTGATTGATCAGCAGTCAGAATATGAAAGCATGTATCTGTTTATTGGTAATTTAATAATAAACCCTTAACACATAGCTGTGGGCTGAGCTTCCTTTAAACAGTTCTGACGTTACTCTTTTTACCTTCTTGACCTCAGCATGAAGGAGAAAGCGCCTCATGTGAGAAGCACACACACACACTGATCCTGAATGAGAGCAGTTCTATAAAGAGAACTTGAACACCGTAAGTGCTTTTATTGCGAACAGAAAACAGATCAAAGTGTAGATCGGCTTACACAGTCTGCTTTCGGAGCTATTGACTCCATCATTGAACTACTTGCTCAGTCACCCACACTCACATAGAAATGCCAACTAATAGCCCGGTTTGGGCAAAATGAAACACAAATAAAATGCACAGTACACAAAATAAATCTGGCATGGATCCTGACTTCGATCTGTTCATCCCTTTGAGTTCTCACTGAATATTTATTCGACTTTTTATACAACGTTTATGTATGAGATGCATGTCCATCACACAGCCAGCAGGGGCCACTGTTGCTGCACCGGACAATGATCCCCAGAAAGGCCTTTCCTCCCTCACACACAGCTAATCGTGACTGCATTTTATGTCCATCCTGATGTCCATCTGTGCCCTGTGGCACCGGCTAAGCACCTCCGACCCTGACTGGAAAAATAATAATAATAATAATAATAATAATCAAATTGAGTCAAATTGTTAGTCATTTTATTATTATTTCATTATATATATGAATTAATACATTATAATTAAAGAAATAAATTATCAACTGGGATGAGTAGACAAAATAATTAATGAATAAATAATAATTTGTATATTAACAATCCTATTACTCACGTAGCTTTGACAGAATGTAATAAAAATAAAAATAATTGCATAAAACATACACTTTTTGTATTAAATGTATGCATGAGATCCACGACTATGATGAATACAGTTGTTTGATCTTTAAAACATTATTTAATTGCAGACACGAGTGGCATTTATTCATTCCTTATCTTGTCCACTTATCCCAGTTTATAATCGATTTATTTACTTATAATGTATTAATTTATAAATAAATGAGTAATGAAATAATAAATGTAATAATTTATAATTTAATAATTAATTTATAATAAATTTACTAACAAAATCCTTTTTTTTTTAACCTTGATTTAACCACGTCAGTCCCATTAAGATCACAGATGGCTTTGACACAAGAACGTATTAAAAATAAGTGCATAAAACACCTTCTGTATTAAATTGATGTACGGGATCCACGACTATGATGAATAGAGTTGTTTTGTTTCTGAAACATTTTTGAATTGCAGACATAAATGGCATTAAATCCAGTGTAAATGTGAAAGAAAGAACAATCCCTGTTTTAACATGACTCAGCTCGATCGGAAGGCCCCACTGGGACTTGAACCCAGGTCACTTGGGTTCTTATTGTACTTGGGTACTTATTATGTACAGTATGTACTTACAAACGTCATGTATCATGGTAAAGAAACATTTTGCTGGTACCCGGGTACTCTGGCGGCACAGTGGTTAAGTCTGGATTTTTAAACTGAAGGTTCATGGTTCGAGTCCCCGCGATGACAAGCCGCGGCTGTTGGGTTATTTAGCAAGGTCCTTATCCTAAACTTTCAGGAACTGCGGTAAGATTTTGTCAGCAGTTAATCGTTTCGGATTAGTGCATCTGCCAAATGACTACAGTGGGTTCCAAATTACAGTGGGGATCAAATTTCAGTTCCGAACATTTCCCTAAATGAAGTGGCCAGTTAGGGTGGAATATTTAAAACAATGCAGTCTCTAAATGAAAGGCAATTAATTAGGGAGTGAAGAACCCCTTAGTGCTGGTACATTTTGCATAAACCCACAGTGATTTTCCTGCTGAACTTCTGTCAACCTGCCACTAACAAGAGCAAAGTTTGAGACTCCTTACATTCTTTATCGACAAATGGTGATGCAATCACGGCTCATTAAACAAGTAATCAAATCTTGTTCAAGACTTAAGTCCTGCTGTCCTAAATTTCCTGCAATCTTTCTCTTAATGAACCATTATTTTGGCGCTCACACTCTGAGCCAGGAGTGCTTGTTTTCTTTGATTAGCTTTAAAAATGTCTCCAAAATGACAGTGATTATCTGATTGTAGCCTTAAGATGCCTAGTGTGTGTTTTCCTTTTCGCTGTCTTTTTTTTTTCCAAAAAGCTCTTGATTAGCCATTATAAATCTCTAAACACTCGAACGCTCCGGGCCTTCTGAATTGCATTCTTGTTTAATCGAGTGGTGTTATGTTTATAGGCACACAAAGAGCTTGACGTCACAGGTCACGGATAGACAACGTTCCCCAGGTCCCTCCTGGATTTAGAAGTAATTGACTTCCTTAAAGTAGCTTCCTGTCAAGCGGAGCGTTGTTTTCCGAGATTGTCAAGGTTTCTGATCGATGAAGAAACTGCTGCAGAAGCTCACAGCCTCGTTTTCGTTCTGTTAAAGCCTGGGGACGCCATGACCTTACGATTGATGCAGACTGAAAAAGCTTGGGGCAGCACGGGGGCTCACAGCAAGAAGGCCCCGGGTTCAATCCCAGGGTGGAGCGCCCTCGGTCCTTTCTGTGTGGAGTAGGCATGTCCTCCCCGAGTCTGTGTGGGTTTACTCCGGTTTTCTCCCACAGTCATGTGTGATTGGTTAATTGGTGTCTCTCAAGTGGCCCTTAGTGTGTGACTGTGTGTGTGTCCAATCCTACGATGGATTGCCATCCCGACGCCAATGAATCGAGACTCATCAGGCCAGGCAATGGTTTTTCAATCTTCTACTGTCCTGTTCTGGTGATTTCATTCAAATTATAGCTATACATTGCCTCATCTTGACCCAGTGTAGTCATCTGCTGTTGTCGCCCATCTGCCTTAAGGTTCGACCTGTTGTGCTTTCCCAGATGCAAACTTGTCTGGCATCCGCAAGACCTTTTTCTCTTTTTTTGAAGCATTCTCTGTAAACCCTATAGATGGCGCTGTGTTGGAGTATTACAGTAGGTCAAAAGATTCCGAAATGGCTTCACCTTTCTGCCCCATGCTGATGCTCGGTTTGATTCAGCAGCTCACCTCGATTACACTGACATGCCTAAATGCACGAGCAGCTGTCTTGTGATTTACTTCACCCTAACAAAGTCAAATATTTATACCATGATTCTAAAATGTACCCTGATGTTTGCCCTATGTCTCGCCCCTAAATCCTTTTCGCCACGTACAGTAATATAAACTACACCTTTTACAAAATGCCACCACATTCCATAAGGATCAAACACCACAAGCCATTCAAACAAGAAAAACCTCTCCCTTCTATAATTGAGTCTTTTTTTAAATTCACTTCAAACAGCTGCACACTGCAAGTCCGAATTTGTCACCAGAACAGCTGAAGCTCACGTAAATCTGCATTCCAGGACGTATCACTTCAGCTCAGCTCGTTTCATAAAGCTGGTCCAGCTGACAAGCTCTTTATTTTTCACTTCTCCTTTCTAGCTCGCATGAAGCAGGCTGAAGTCATCCGTGTTAATTACACACAGGAAATTCAGCAAGCTTTGGCTCTGATCCAATTAGATGCATGCCGGAGAACATGTGGCAGGACTCACCTGTCGTGGCAAAACAAGGGTGGCAGCGTGATTGAAATGGCAGCACTTCAAAAGCCCGGCCTGCCCCCTACGGACTCTGCTTGACATTTCCGCCTAAATGAGAAGTCATCCATTTCCTTACAGGTTAAAGGAGAATGAATGTGGGAATACCCATGCTGTGGATGTCAAAACCTCATCCTTTGCCATTTAATAAAACGTATAAACAAGTAAATGCATGTGCCGAAACGCGGGCGGGCAGGAGCTGTACTCGTAAAAAGACAGAAGAGATCTGGCAAACAAATGAAATCTGTATTTTACTTTAAATTAGGAGTCTGTGATATCTTCATTGCTGTTTTAACGAGTGAAAGCTGATGATTAGATCCATTAGATGATTAGGTCAAAAAAAAAACAGGTGCCTGTTTAAAATGATCAATTCCTACAAACGTTTCAAGTAATATTTTTTAAAAAAATTATTTTTAATAATTTTTGAGATGAGCCTCCAGGATTGATGCGTCTTGTTTTGTTTTGAGCATTAGAGGGAGATGGATGCTCAAAAACACTCAACAGTTTGGCGCCACTTTGACTAACAACCATAAATCACACAGTTGAAAGATTAAAAGTTAAAGATATTCCTTAGAAATAAACATTTGGAAGCTTTTGGATCACCAGTTTCAAAACTCAGAATCAACAATCAGAATCAATAAAATGCAAACCATACTCAACCCTAGACGAACTGGGACTGTGGTGCTACGCCGCCGAGCCACTGTGCCGCCCAGACATTAACTTTCCATCCATATTGCATTTCCTTATAAAGTGGAGCCAAACTTTGGAGCGTCCATCTTCCGCTAATGCTCTTTCGAATCAAAACTATGTGAACGCATGGCATAATGTTTTTTTATTAACAGGCACAATGTTTTTGAAATTTTGGAACCCAGTTCACAATTCTGAACCCGGGTCTGTACCAGTTTAGGCAGTCGCACTTCTGCCTGGGCTTTTTATTTAGAAAATCATAAATACATCGGGGGCAGCACGGGGCTCGGTGGGAAGCACAGCTGCCTCACAGCAAGAAGGTCCCGGGTTCAATCCCAGGGTGGAGCGGCCTGGGTCCTCCCTGTAACTGTGTGGGTTTACTCCGTGTACTCTCGTTTCCTCCCACAATCCAAAGACATGCTTGTTATTTTAATTTAATTCGTGTTTCTAAAAGTGGCCCTTAGTGTGTGTGTGTGCCCTATGATGCATTGCCGCTCCGTCTAGGATGGTTCCTGCCCTTGCACCCAGAGTTTCAGGGTGGGCACTGACTGGCCCGCAACCCCATGTGGATTAAGCGGAAGATAATGGATGGATGGATGGATGGATGGATCGATAGTTTATGGTTTAAACTATCTTAAGGTAAATCATCTAGTCTTGTGGAGATAAATGCTGGAGAATTCAGACCATGTTGAATGCAGTGAAATTACTCGTGTAAATACGTCGTTTAACCTCGGACTCGCGCTCCAAGTTTCCAAGTCTTTCACAAACCTCATATGATTCATCAAGCCACGGACGCATTATTAGTCACATCAGCAGCTCGTGTCATGACATATGCTCGTGAAATCACACACAACACATAGCATGTGAAAACAAGATGCCACGGTATCAAACATAATGCAGAATCCTTTTCAGTTACCAAAATAATAACCCGAGTCCTGATTCAGTCTTACGTCCATTACAGCACCAGTCGCGATCCTTCTGTACGCACAACGCGAATCGACAGAACATGGGCACATCAGCCATACGAGGCAGAATTCAAATCAAGCACTACTCCCTGTTCCTCTAGAAATACAATGCATGGTCTCCAATGTCCTCCAGATATTTGCAGAACGTTTGGTGAAACCATTGAAGTCAGGAGATCACACGGTCCTGTAGTTTCTGCAGGCGGGTGTGTACCATTAGCTTCGGCTCAGTAGCTTCTCAGTAGCTGTTCGTCTGACCACCACTCTGAAGTCCTTGACTAATTTTATTACAAATCCCATTTTGGTTTATGGTTTACCTCTAAACAACATGAGCTCTACCAAATGGAATGTCATGTTCTTCATTTATTCTTGGCCGTAATAAAACGCTAACCTGATTCACTAATTGCTCCTTTGAAAAAGAAATACGTCCTGGTAAATGCATCACTCTGTAACATCTGGATAAACATTGTAAACATCTGTAATGATTACGGCTTCTGAGCGCCTCTGTAGTGAGTGCTGCTCAGGCTAGACTTGGGCGACCTCGTTGCCAAAGTGCTGGCATTGCTTCGAGTTTCCATCTCAGCCAGGCTGCACCTGGTGCCACACCTGCTGCCACACACCAGGTGCTTGCCAACACCAAGGCCAAATATTAAAACGAGTGGAATCAGGTGCAGCTCCGCCTCGGATGGGATGAAAATGTGCAGTAGCACTGGTCCACGCCAGCCATCGTTGGATGGACCATGGAAGCTCTGGGCACTTTTTAACGATGCATCTACTCTATGGACTGTTTCCATTTAATCATGCTGCACTTCAATCAAGTGGAACCGCTGGAATTCTGAAGCTGACACACACTACCGACTGCTCTGGCCAGTTCACAGGTCTGATGATACTCAAGGAGATACCACAACTAAGCGGCTCCACAGAGCGAGGTGATGTTGGGATCCAGCACACCCTGCCTTCCAAAGCTCTAAACCACATTACAGGAGAATGAGGAGGCTAGGAATCACATATAATACCAGTTACCAGTTACACTTTATGTGCAAATGGCATTGAAAGGACAACCTTGTCCAGAGCTGTTGTTTGGGACTGTGGTGGCCTAGTGGTTAAGGTACTGGATTATGGACAAGAAGGTCCAGGGTTCAAATCCCACCTCTGGGTCCACAGGTGGGTCCCTGAGTAAAGTCCTTAACCCACAATTGCTTGGATTGTAAGACTGTATTAATTATAAGTCGCTCTGGATAAGGGCATCTGCAAAATAATGTAAATGTAAATGTCCTAAGCCTTAACAGCAAAGACATGTTTGAGGTTTCATTCATACCGAGAAGAAGCTGCGACTGATTGCACTGACGTCAAGCGCATCCCCTTTGCACCCTTTTTTTTTTAAATAATTGATTGATTGAGTCCCATTTCTCTTGGGCATGGCCTACAACCCAAGGCTGAACCAAAGGCCAAGATGAGTGGCACTTTTGCACCAAACAGGAGGAAATACCCTTGAGAGCATCATCGAGAACTACATTCATTCCAGGGACTTATTTGCTTTGTATTCGCACCACTTTCACTTAAATGACTCAAACTGCTGTGACCAAAGTGACCAATCACTGCAAACCGACGCCATCTTGTGCTGAAAAAAGTACCACTGTACTTTCCACTGTGTTCTAAGAACTACAATCGTTCCCAGCTCCTGTGGTGCTAGCATAAAGGGGGCACGGTTTGTAGAACTATTCGAAACTATTCGAAAGCTCCTAGTGCCACCAAGAGAACTAAGAATTATACTGAGGGAAGTGATTGCAAGTCTATAGGCAGCATTCAGCCATGCAAATCCCATAGTCTGTGAGGAAACTACTAAACGAGAACCATCATCAGTGATGACTGTTTAGATGCACTTAGGGTTGCCTTATCTAGATTTACTATATCTTCTAAATCTAGTAAATTATATAAGCAATAGATGAAGGGCCTTGGGACGCTGTGGTTATACGCCCGTTTCAGTTACGGCTCAGCGGTCTAGGAAGTGGACTATTAATCAGAAGGTTGCCAGCACAAGGTTGCCAAGTCACCACTGCTTAACCCTTTGACTGATGCTCAACCCACTCTGGACAAGTATGTCTGTTAAAAGCCGTAGCAGTAAAGAGCAGTAAATGTACTGGAATATTGACCAGAAGGTTCAAGATTGAATTTTCAAGAGCCAGTACTGGCAACCGAAAGCTGCCAAGCTGCCAATCGTACTTGCTTTAGTCATTGAGCAGATGCTCGTAACCAATCCAATCCAAGCCATTGTGTGTTAAGGTACCAAAACAGGTGCTTAAGTACAAAACAGTGGCATCTTGGCAGTGAAGGGGGTTTGGACCCTGGACGTTCAGGTCCACAGTCCAGTTCCATTATCCAGTAAGTCCCAACATTTGAGCAAAAGGTTGTTTGTTTCACTTTATGCCGTACGTCACCGTGCATAAGGACGTCTGATACGTTTTAAACATTGCTCACCATTTAAGCCTTCGCCAGGGAGTGCTTTTGCCTCTGTAAAACAGAATGTCCTGTGAGATATGAGAGACTATCGACATGTAAACAAGAACAAAACACCGAAACACTGCAGATATAATGAATTTGTCCCCCCTCACTGCGTGAAACTAATCCCATCTGTATAGAGTTGAATTCTTCGAAGCTGTACATATTATATGCGTTACTTCTCATCTTACCCTTGACATTGCACGGCCTCTTTTTTACACACTGCTCTTTTTTCCGAGGGAGAAAATAAATACAGTTCTGTCCACCATTTCCTCTCCAGATAAGTCCTGATATTTCTAGGCATTGACAGAGCGGCTCAGGGCAGGAGATCTTACATATAAGCAGGGATGTGAGATTAGTTTCAACTCAGCAAACTGCCCCAATCTGCTCTCTCCACTTTAGCAGTTTCTTTCTCTGCACTGAGCCAAAGCAACGAGAGAAAAGCAAATGTGAAGCGAGGAAAAGGGCGTGTTGTTTTTTGTTCACCTTTTAATGCCACAGCAGCAAATGGTGGAACCGTAACTCAGCACATGAGCATTAGGGCTTCAGTAGCCATAAGTATCTCTTCAAATGGCTCAAGTAGATGTCATTTCATTTTTATTGTTCACGTTTTAACCCCTCCAATCCCTCTGTGGATAAGCCAAGCTGCTCATGCAGTGCTGGGAGATGATCTCCAAATTCAGCTTCCACTCCCTTAGACACTGTCTAATCATATTCTTAGTTTATTCCTTATTCCTAGTTTGTTATTTGTTCATGTATTATTAATTGATCGGTAGACGGTCAGTCACAGTCAGTGAAGTATGAGTGATATCACGTTTAATATATATTTTTAAATATATTTTTTAAAATGTCTAATAAAATAAATATATATTTTTATTTGGTACTCTGTTTTATTGTACACAGAATATGATGATTTTGAAGAAAACAAATATGATGCTAATCTCCATTTAAAAAATAACGCATTGATATTATCTTATTAGGATTTATCAGTACAATTATCATAACTCGTTATTTAGTTTAGATTTTTATATATACAGTACCTTTATTCTAAGCAACATTATTACTTTAAATTGCAGATTTTTTGGTTTTCCAAGATTACCCCATATACCCCATTATACCATTTTAAAAGCAAATAGAAATATATTATTATTATTATTATTATTATTATTATTATTATTGTTAACTTCCATTTATTTGCCAGAGCACAATTAAAATATTTATTTAAGATAAAAAAATGGTCTTTTTTTGACCATTTACCCTTTTCTTAACACAGCTCACACTGCATAAAATAAATGTCATAGTGACCGCATAGCATGGATTAAAGTTACAAAGACATAACAGATGAGGAAACAGTATTACTGTAGCAGACAGTCACTCTGCTTGTTTTGTCTTTGTCTCACTGGATACACGAGTTCTGCCAAATGATGAAATGAAATGCAAGCTGGTCGTTCAGATTATTCCGCCTGTTTAGATCTGACCAGCCCAAAGCACAGACAGACTTTACATAACTGCCAATTAAACATGGACGGAGATCTCCTCTCCACCCTGCTAAGCTGGCGAACAGCAACTATGGATTATGTAGCAGCCAAGATGCTGTGTTGCTGCCAGGGACAAAATGCTAGTGCGGACATTCAAGCTTACGCGACCTGTGCTTATAGACATGTCAGATTGGTGAGCTGTTATTTTGGCTACACCCCTGGCTAGGCAACAGAAAAAGTGGAGCCGGCAGTACATACTGGAGCAATATGTAGTTGCAGGAAGCATGAAATGGAACAACGTGTAGTATACAGTATACACTGGGAGTATACAGTATGTACTGGGGCAGTATGCAGTATACATAATATAATGGGGCAGTGTATACTGAGATACGTACTGATACATTTTGCTATAGGCAGTGTTTACCAGGACAACATGCAGTAGGCTTTATATACTGGGGCAGTGTGCAGAGTACGCTAACATGCAGTATAAGGTATATACTGGGGCAATATGTAATATACAGCGTATACTAGGGTAGCATGAACAGGCAGTACATACTACTGTAGTTTGTTGTAGGCAGAAGGCAGTAAAAAGTGTGTCAGTATGTAGTATACAGTATGTACTGAGGCAGTAGGAAGTGTATATTTGGTCAATGTGTTGTATACAGAGGGACAGTATGCAGTGGACAATATATACTGGAACAGTTTGTAGCATATAGTATGTACTGATGCAGTAGACAGTATATTCAGTTGAGATGAAGTATGCATGATGCAATTTACAGTGTCAGTCTGTAGGCAGTCAATAATGGCACAGTATGTACTATATAGTGGGACAGTATTAGAGGATATGCAGCATACTGTATACCACACTGCTCACAAAAATGAGGGGATATTTCAAAAAAGCAAATGAAAAGTCAAAGAAAGTTGTTCGATTACACAAATGAGATACAAACTTAGTTATGGTGATTGAGTAGTAAGTGAAATATTCATAGGGGTGATCAAAAGCAGGTCAAACTGGACCAGAGTCACCCCCATATCGACTGTTCAGTAAGGGTGTACGGTAACCCAAGAGTGTCAAAACCCACTGACAGTGATGGGGTACGGACAGGATCAGATTATCCAGCAGTTCTTGTGGGATTCACATCATAATCATTTTGATATATTTTTGTGAGCACGTTTTTTTTTTTGTGTACGTTTTCTCTGTATATAGCAATCTGAGACAATCCAAAAACAGAGCATGCTCTCCAGACAGTCTCTCAGACTCATCCGAATGAGTTTTGAAGTAAAGCTGTACACGCTCTCTCACTTCTTCTTCTTCAAAAAAGAGAAAAAGAAAAAAATAATAAAAATGCAGCCATGTAAGAGGAAAAAGGAATCAAACAGGATGTGGATAAAGCAAAGGTATGAATACTACATAAATAAACCAAAGGCCAGCAGATTTTTGAAGACTTTTAGATCGACGAACGATGAACTTGCTTGATAGCAAAAGAAGAAAAGCTCCTGTGGGCAGGTTCTGAAGTGAAAGCAGCAGCACCATTTATTATTCATATGGAGATTTCTGAAGATAAGGCCAAGGAAGTGACAGGTGTGTCGGAGTTGCCTCCCAGATGTGAGAGAACGAGTAAGATAGTGAAAAGCATCCTTTCTTTAAAAAAAAAAGAACAAGAAGAAAAGCAAGTCCAGAGGCAATGAAGGTCAGAGAGGAAGACAAAGCTGAACGATGCTTTGTTTAAGCAATACTCTCTGCTCTCATTTCCAAATGTTAGCTCAGGCAGCTTTCTCGATGTGAGCCAATAGCTTGTACTTTTTCTTTTTTACATCCTCTTGCCCTTAGGGGGTCTAATCAAGGTAGGGATAAAGGAATCAGCGTTATTTCCTCTCGTCGGCTTGCTTTTATCTCCTGAATGGCTCATCAGGCAATAAACAGTGACACAGCCAGCAGGCTACAAGGCGCAAGGGGTTGAATACATTTATGTCTGCTGCGTTTTTTCTTTAGTAAATAAGCAAAGAAATCTAAAAATAGGGCATTCCTATACTCCAACCCTGTAAGGACACCCATTTGAGATTAGCTAACATCTTTAAGTAAGTGTGCCACAGTTTAATAAGCAAATTAAAATAAATCTGAATGGATAGCCATAGGGGTCATATTAACTGGCAAATATGTCTTCCTAGGCAGTGGTGGCTTTATAGTTAAAGTTGCTCTGGACTAAGGGCACGAGCAAAGTGTGTACAATAATGTAACAAGTTTATGCCCCCTAATGCTCTGGAGTATTACACTAAAGACTGCAAGTTCAAATCCCAGATCCATCTTGCGCAAGAAGCTCAAGTTCAGCTCAAGCTCAGTCGTAGGTCACTTTGGGTAAGAGTGGGTAATGTATTCTAACAAGGTTCCCAAGGTTCTTGGCTACTACCCAAAGGCTGCAAGTTCAAATCCCAGATCCATCGAGCTGCTTTTGAGATCAATTGCCAATTGCCATTTCTCAGCACAGTTTATCACACAGTGGCTTTGGATAACAGCTTCGTAAGAGTAACGTAAGAGATGTTTCGGTCTCTAGTTGTGTTTTATTACAGTGCTTTGCGTGGTAATTTGTTACCAAACATGTAATTATGACTTAGTGTGTATAATGAGTCATTTGAGACAGCGAATTGCAAATTTCATTGACTCATCTTTGCTTCATCCCAGTCTGGGTTGCAGTCATCATGATCCGGTCACGTAAAGAAAACCCTGCATTCTAAAACGTCAGTTTACCATCGAGAAAGCATCATACGGCATTACACACTCGCTCATTATCATTGCAACCCAAATCTATGGGCAGTCCAACGACTCGCGTGTTTGAGAGGTGGAGAAATCCAAATGAATGTACAGACACACAAAAGGACATGGACATAACAAATAAAACTATTCACTGACAGAAGAGACATTCACTCAAAATGATGGGGCTCATGAGCCCAAGATGAGCTTGGGAAAACAAAGAAACCTCTTCACAAACGGCATCCGGAGATAAGGGTTGTTCTAATTACATCTGAGGATCAACTAAAGATGCCCAAGTAGCATGGACTGTAAATAGTAGTGAGGAGAACAATATAAACTCGGACAGTAACCAGGTACGAACACGATTGCTATGCCCAAGTCCAGTGACTTAAATTGAGGGAAAGATCCCCTAAAAATAGAAAAAGGTTTTTGCCCTTGTTGTTTTTTTAACCAGAACCTTCTCTCATAAGCTTAAAAATGTTAGTTAAAAGTACATGGTTTAAATATGATATTTTAACACTGAAAATACAGCAGTCCCCATTTGCCTGCCAAATGGCACATGTGTCCAAGTCCAAGTGACGGTTTAATGGACTTTAATGTGTTCTCAGAATTGTTGCTGTCTTTCCAATGAGTGTTCTCCTTCCCAAAAAGCCAGATTGACAAGTGAGGGAATGAGAGTCCAAAATGACTTTTACATTATTCGCCCCAAAAGCTCTGACCCTAGAATTGGCCGATGAGGTAAGAATGCTTGCAATCGGAGAAAGTTAGAGGTCCATGAAACGAAGAGGTCCTGGACTTTGACTTCATTGTAAGAACAGTGGTTAAGGTACTGGACTATGGACCAGAAGGTCCAGAGTTCAAATCCCATCTGCCACAGTTGGGTCCCTGAGTTAACCCACAATTGTTTGAATTGTAAGACTATTAATAGCAAGTCGCTCTGGATAAAAGTTTCCGCTAAATGACATAAATGTAAATAAACGTCTCGGTGTAACGAAATATCACTTATATCTACAGTCAATGTGTCCTGACATTTGAACTCAGAACCTCCCGAGTTTCTCCCAATGACATGCAAGCCTTGCATGAATAAATAAAAAGATTTATTCCTGCATCAAATACCATAAAACCTTTAAGCAGGGCCACGTAACTTGACCGGGAATGGAAAACTTTTCTTCTAGACTGTCCACGTCAGTCGGCGTGTAAGTGATTTAAAAAGCACCATGACTTTGTGATTTTGGAAATTGATATTCATCACCAAGATGAAGAAGCAGCCTTATAATTAATATTGATGTGGCTTTGCTTGAAGGTACACTGACTACCGTCTGTAATGCTGGTCTAAAATGGCTCAGAGGTAATCGCTCAGCTCTGTTACGTCCCGACGACCTAATAAATTGAGCTTCCTGATATGGCTGCTTGTCAAACCTACAGTGCGGCTCGTATGCTGACAGCATGAATGTGGGCAATTACCATTAGTGATACTCACAGAACGATTAACGCGACAATCTGTACTCAAGATAAACGCAGAGGCTTGGAACCTGGTGGACCGAGATCTGAATCGCAGGGTAGAATTGTTCGTGAAACATTTATTTTAGAGATTCTCTACATTTTACATACCATATGTAACAATATTACCCTGTACGAGTCGCAAACAAACTGGGAGACTTCCTCATAAGGCTCATTACTGTGTGACAGCGGATGTCGTCACATAATTCCAGTGTAATAATCGCTTGCACATTGTTTCTAATAAACCTAATCAAATGAACTGTTTGCATTTCATAAAAAGCATCATTCTGGTAATCGCTGGCTTCTGTTTAAACTTATTTTACACCCTTATAGTCGTGCAGTGCTATTTAATGGGAACTACAGAGATCTTGTAAAAAACTGACTAAATAAATTGACACTGAAAAAATAATACAGTAGAGCCTTAAGAGTTCAAATCTAAACTATGTTATTTCGTATATTTAACATTAAATAATTGTTAGCCGGCACGGTGACACGATAGGTAGTACCACTGCTTAACAGCAAGAAGGTCCCGGGTTCAATCCCAGGGTGGAGCGCTCCAGGTCCTTTCTGTGTGGAGTCCGCATCAACCCCCCACCCCCACCCCCTGTATCTGTGTGGGTTTACTCTAGGTACTCCGGTTTCCTCCCACAGTCCAAAGACATGCGTGTTAGGTTAACTGGTGTCTCTAAAGAGGTCCTTAGTGTGCGACTGTATGTGTGCACCCTAGGATGGATTGATGCCTTGTCTAGGGTTGTTCCTGCCCATGCACCCAGCCCGGTACCAGCTGGTCCGTGACCCGGTGTGGATTAAGCGGAAGATAAAGGATGGATGGATGGATGGATGCATGGATAGATGGTTAGTTTATGGAATAATAATAATCTCACGGTAAATCATCTAGTCTTGTGGAGAAAAATGTTGGAGAATTCTGACCACATTGAATGCAGTGAAATTACTCTGTCTGAGTGTGTGTGTGTGTGTGTATGTATGTGTGTGTGTGTGATGTATAGCTATTGCCAGGGAGGCACCGTAGCAGCATACCTGTTCTGACGGTCACACAGGTTTCAATCCATGGCCCAATTACTCACTTGTGTTGTGATTTATGAGCCTGGCACACCGACTGTTCACTCATTTCCTTAAACGCTAGCGAGCCACTGCGGCACAAAAGCTAGAGTCCCTTAAAGTTAGCTTGCACCCCACAAAGCCCCTGGTGTTGAGCAGAGACACTAAAGCCTTAAGAGGTCTTAAGGAACCAAAAGTGGGTTCATATTAAAGTAAAAACGTTCCCAAAAATAAAAGTACAGAGCATCGATTTCCCTGTAACCGAAACATCGACGTTATTAGACAACACCTTGCTAGCCATGATTTCAGAGGAGCTTGTTTTGTGTCAGGTCTTTGGTGTCACTCACTCAAGGCTATCACCAGATGCTGGGCATCAACCCTAGAGACGCCTGGTGTATAATTAAGCTATTTTCAGGTGCTTGTTTCTGAGACTTTGGCTTTGCAAGTGAATCAGAGCTCTGTAGGTTTTGGTTTGAGTACATTTCGGATCATTGTCGTTTGATTTCTAGAAGGTTATCAATTCTATATGGTTCCCCGAGCTATTGGTGCCGCTATAGGACTATATGTTGGTACAGGTGGGACCCCGAGCATTTGGACAGCTATAAAATGTTTTCATTTAACAACACAGTTGGCTTTGAGGGTAAATTTGAGTTAAATTGTAGTGATATGTCAAAAACTCGATGGTATTTTCACTGATTCCTTCGTTTTTTTTTTTTTACAGGTTTTACGCCTTTTTGTGCCTCACTTCTTTTGCTGCTCACATAGTTCTAGTTTTGAATCATTGTGTTTGCCCCTATGCCTGCCCTAGTCATAAAGATGACTCTGATCCACATGGGGGAGTTACAGTGCCTATTCAGGGACCCTAGGTGTGTCCCTGTCACTGCCAACATTTGTCCATAACATTTCTATCTAATCATCAGTAAATAATTTGGGTTTCCAATGGTCCTACAACATCCAGCCTGTAACTACTATTGTTTGGCTCACTCATTTGGATCGCTCCGTATCTTAGACCCTAGACCTACAATATGGCTACGAATTATTCATTGTTTTAGGTTGGCCTGGGCTTTTTCCACTTCTTTAACCGCTTATTCTTCTCAGGGTTACCAAATTGATCAGGTGCAGGAAGAATCGTGACCTGAACAGGACACCAATTTATCATCTGGTCTGCTCTACTGGCCTTGCAGACATAATTCTTTAATCATTCCCGTACGATGAATGCATAATAAGCATTAATATGAAATTAGAAATTAGAATTGTTTCAATAATAATATGACAAAAGCATATTTCCACGCTTATCCACATTCTGTCATTTCAGCCCCAGTCTATAGTGAACTCTACCACAAATGTAAGCATGCACAGCGAAACATTGCATCCAGTTTGAAAGCATCCACTGCACAAATCCGTTCCGTCTGGCCGCTCTGAGCCTGGAGTGAAACGAGCGCGAGAGTAAACTGGGCAAGAACGAACACAGCGATGCAGCAACTACATCTAGAGCAACGTGTGGACTTCAGGAGGAAGAAATGCATCTCGGCATAGCCTCAGTTCATGCAGGGTCACGACAGACCGATAAGGAGAAGGGTTATGTGAACGTGGCTTTGCTTTAGCATCACGCTGATGGACAGAGTGCTACGAAAAGCCAAAGTCTAAGTGAGGGCAAACTAAACAGCAAAAACCGTACTGAACGCAGGCAAACCGACTGAATGATTTCCACATTGGTTTTATGTTTTTTGTCTCAGAAACGCAGCAGCAGCTTAATGTTTATGCGCTAAGCCGAGCCTTTCTCTCTCGCTACATGGACGTGGCAACCCACGCTATGCTAAGAGCACGCCACTTTGTTCTCTTCACTAGGCATAATGCGTCTCTCTCCTAACGCCGCGCTTTGTCCCCGAGCTGCTTGACCTCCTTATTACACCAAGATGCAGGAACACAATGGTGATGAAGAAGGAAGCTTTAGTTCTGTGTCAGTGCACGGTGAGCACACGGTTCACTACAGCAGAGCCACGTGCAGCGCTAGGGTCTGCAGCACGTCTGCATTTTAACTGCGAGTGCAAGAACGTAGCTGAGAAGCACAGCACGGAGTAAAACCAACTCTTCCACAGCCAAAATGGCCTTTGTCCAACACCTATTAGATTTAGAACAACAACTGATTTAAAACAAAATAATAAAGTAATAAAGAAACAGAAATTAAGTAATAAAGAGTTAGCAAAGAAATAATAGTAACAGTAATAATAATATTAATAATAATAATAATAATAATAATAATAATAATAATAATAATAATAATAATAATAATAATAACAATAATAAATGGTAGTAGTAGTAGTAGTAGTAGAAGTAGTACTAATTATAGTAATAATTGTAATAAAACAGTAAAAGTAAATATAACAGTAGTGGTAATCCAATTATGAATAATAATAGCTATACAACTAATAATAATAATTATAATTATAATAATAATTTCATAAAATAAATCTTAATATTAAGTCTTATATCACTTAGAAAAAAAGAAAGAAAAAGAAAAAAGATAGAAAAAGACAGATACAATGAAAGAAATACAGACATACAGAAAAATCAAATATAAAGACAAAAATGCTTTTAAAAATTAAATTAATAAGCTGTAATAAAGAATGAATAAATAATTATTAAGTCTAATATATTTTAAGTAATGAAAATCCTATATTAGTGCCTTTAACACCCCCCACACATATAATTGATGTAATTTTGCAATACAATCCAATAAATTGCAGTGATTTGACGCCAGAATTAGCTCTAGATATATCAAATTTATATATAAAAAGATACATTTTACAATTTCTCATTCACACTAGTACACTATTGAGACGTCAATTAACCCAGCACTGCTTTAGAGACTGCAGGAAGAAAGTGGGCTACCCGTAGAAAACACATGCCCTTGCGTTCTGAACATACAAAGCCCACACAGAGTCGAACCGAAGATCTCTGGAGCTGTGAGGCATCGGCGCTAGAAAATAAATAAATAATAAAAGATCAACTCTCTCTAACCCTCTGTCCTCCTACATGGATCAGTGAACATGGGAAAAGCAAATAATGAGCCACCTCACCGCTCAGTCACTATGCTCAGCCTCTCCCGGTGCTCGAGTGACATTTGATGACTTTGGCAGATTTGTTAGAATGCCACAGAAACATCTGGATAACATGGTTTCTTTCTACAGATGCAAATGAACCAGCAAAGACCTAACAATAACAGAACATCCAATAACATGTTGGAAGGATCGAGAGCAATTTAATATTTTTTTTTAACTGTAATTAGTTGTAATAATAATAATAATAATAATAATAATAATAATAATAATAATAATAAATAGTAGTAGTAGTAGTAATAACTAATTATAATAATAATTGTATTAAAAACAGTAAAAGTAAATATAGTAGTAGTAGTAGTAGTAGTAGTAGTATAATGAATAATAATAGTTATAAAATTATTATTAATAATAATAAAAATAATAATAAGCATTGGAATTATAGTAATAAGTAAATAATAATAATAATAATAATAATAATAATTATTATTATTATTATTATTATTATTATTATTATTATTATTATTAT
>JAUZST010090280.1:0-19547 GCA_034779995.1 Parotocinclus haroldoi
AAAAGGCCAATTCCAAGTTGAGCAAGCCCAGGGCGACAGTGGCAAGGAAAAACTCCCCAAAATGGTAGGAAGAAACCAAGACTCAACAGGGGACCCATCCTCCATGGGCGGCCTAGATGTTAATAGACAAATACTAAATGTATATTAAATTATAGGAAAATAAGTTTAAAAGGTGTTTCCTGGAGCTGTATATTCACTTATTTTTAACTTCAATCATGAACTTTTATGCAGCTACGCAGCAGTCTGGCATACCTAGTTAAATGAGGCAGTTAATATGGGAACCCTTAAGGTTCTTTTTTTTGCAAAGTGACGAACATTCTCAACGTCACAACATTCACAATGTTAAAAATACCTTACAGGAAAAGACAATAAATATCGCACACCTTTAATAAAAGCTGAAAAATCTTGCAAGGTACAAGCTAAGCAATTGTGTTACGTTTTTCAACAGTGGTAGCTTGGCAGTCTTGGGAACTGAACCCTGAACGTTCTGCAGTCTAGGACCCTAACCTCTGTACCACCAGATTAACCTGATATACAGTACCTCACAGATGGTAACAATGTTGAGTTAATGTATTAGTATATCTTTAAAAAGATAGCAACATCTTCATATCTGTGGCTGATATAAGAAACGGTGGGTATGATCATAGTGCTTACCAGTGGATGTAATGGCTGAAGTAACAAAGAAAGGGCTACTTTAGGGGTACAATGCACAGGGCAAACTTTTACAGCAGAATGAGGGTCAATGTTCAGTCTGGTTCTTAAAATATTTGGGATCTAAAGAAAATGACAGAAAGGCTGATCATCGTTCAATCATCATAACACAATTTTTTCAAAATGGCCAAGCAAAATACTCACCCACACCTTCCCGCAGTAAATCTCTCCTATTCGAGAGGAACTTTGATCAAACTGTAGTTTCTCTGCATTGTGGCAAATCATCCTGACCACCACAGACTCTTCTGCTTGTTTGACTTTTCCGGCCTGATTTCCACTTTTGCCATTTTTCTGCTCCATTGCTTGCTTAGCTTGCTCCCTGACCTCCTTAGGAGAAGGAATCTTGGATAGCCTCCCAAACGTTAAGACTGACTGCCCCACACTCCAACAGTCTGACTGTAGGTGGTCCCATGGGAAAACATGAACATCTCCATGACTTGAACCAAGATGGCTGATTCCTGCAGGTGGGGATCCACACACTCGAAGAACACAATCATCAAAGATGGCAGGAATAGTGGGAACCTCAGGAATTTCTTTGGCAGGTTCAAATTTCCCTGTGAACATGTATCTGAGCAACCTTCCGAGATCAGACATTCTACCTGGGCGAGTACCTGAACGGCTCTGACTGTAGTCTAGCGAACTTTCAGTTCCATGGGTAAAAGCTGTAGAAGTGGCTGTGAGGCTCTGCTCCCTGTGCAGAAGCGGACTCTCTGCATTTTTCATTGATGGAACATGGGAAAGATGGCCATCTTCAGGTCGAAGTTTGGGGGCGACTACTAGCTCAGTGAACTGCTCCAATCGGCCATACACCACAGATGGAGATAGAGAGACTATATAGGCAAGAAAGACTGTGCTTTACAGAAAGTAGGAGAAGATATCTGTGTAGCAAAGCATTCAGGACACCAACCTATTTTAATATAGATGAAAGTATGCTTGTCCACCCACACCGGAAACACCCCATCTCTGAAAACCACCCGGATCTGGTCTAAAAGTTGCTGTTCTAGAGCTGCGCAGTGAAGTTCCTAGAAACAAAAAAGCATTTCTGTACTAAGCATCCTGATGCAAAACATAAAAAACAGAATAGTTCAAACAAATTGTTCTTAGTTTCGAGACAACTTTGCAGCATAAACTCAAAGATCACTTTATTAGGTACACCTCTTTTTACCACACTCATTGTCCATTTTATCAGTTCCACTAGGGATAATTTGAGTCCCTACATATTTTGTTCGTCCCCTTTACCCTGTTCTCTAATGGTCAAGACACCAATAAGATCCAAACAGATCATGTCTATTTGATCTCGAGTTTTAAAGTGTTCACCCACTATGCACTCTGATTATACACATCTACCTTACCACCATGTAGATGTAAAGTCAGAGACACGAGCTCATCTGTTGTTGCACAGGTTTTTTGTTCATCTTTGAATCATATGAGGCTGCCTACACGATGCTGTCGGCTGGACATTTTTGTTAGATGGATGATTTGCAGTGCAGAAATGACACTGGATTATTTAAAAACTCCAGCAACACTGATGTGTCTGATCTACTCATACCAGAACAACAGTACAACGCAGTAACACACCACCACTGCATCAACTGCTAATCATGCACACTCACAATGAGCTAATTTAGTGTAATCAGTTAACTTGAACTTAACTTAAAATGCATTTCTCTGAAATGTGGGAGGAAACTCCACTCAGGCAGAGTCCAAGGTTGAGATCGAACCGGACTCTGGAGCTGTGGGGCAGATGTGCCACCATGCCACACCTGGTTGGTGAGTGTACTGACATAACCAGTAAATCTGGTATTTTTCAATCAATGTTTAGTCTAGTACATCTCTGACATATGGATAAGCACTACAGTCAATAGCTTCATTTTTGAAGATCTGAGCAATACATAAATGTAACTGGGTCTAGTTCTGAAATGACTGGATGATGCTGAATGGTACATTTAACATACAATTTGTGTTGCCAGCCATTATGTACTGTGGGTGATCCCTGATTAATTATCTACCGAATCCTTAGAATGCATGCTTATTCAATATATAATAGTTTCCAGGTATTTTTACAGGACCAGGCACACTATGTGGTGCAAACACGCTTTCCTCTGAACAAAGCCTACCCAAATGCTGCTAACAATAATTACATTTAGCTTAACTTAAATGTCTTCCATGGCCTAAAGAAACACTTTCCTAAATAGGAATGGAAACAGGAATAGTAAAACCTATTTAAGATCCAAATAACACACCAGGATCTCCCAGTCATCTGCAGACAGAGGCTCCACAAACACTTGCTGCACTGACAGTACCTGGACACATGGTCTCAGAAAGCCCTGAAACAGAAAATAGTCCATGGCTTTTTCTCACAGTATGACATGAATGAATTGCCAAACAGACGTTATTATTTGAGCTTTACCTGCGCTCCATCATTAAAACCGAGCTTCTCTCCCAACTGTCTGCTGAGCTCAACTCCGTCCTCCTGAAATGATCCACCTCTTACCCAGCTCAGGTAGACGGATTTACCAGATTCCTGTGACAGCTCCAACACTTGATTCTGCATTTAATAAAGAACTGGATTAAAGTCCATGTTTACACCGACATTAAAGCAGAGCTTACTTTCATTCACATCACACACTCACCTCTCGTAGACTGAGCTTAGACACTAAGTTGGGAGACAAGTAAAGAAAGCAGTTTTTTGAGTTGTTAAAGACCAACGTGACGGGCTGAATTCCATAACTACCTAACATTGCATGAAATATAATTTTAAAACAGTATTTGGCAATTATTAAACAATTCTTAGCTAGCTAACGACAAGAGATAAGCAGTCACACTAAGCGTGTCAAGTCAACTATGCTTCCTTCAAGTGCTACTGGAATTACACTGCTCATAGGATTTTCAAGGCTGGCCTCGCTAAAGATGGTGTTCAGATCGCAAATCCATTTGTCAAACGGCATTACACACGCATTTAGTCTTTTAACAGATATAATTATCCAGAGCGATTACTATAAACGTAGTTAATTAGATAACTAATTCATCACATGACTAAGATTCATTCTTACATTTCATCTAAGCCACTTAATGAGGAAGTCAGCCTTTTGATTCTTGGTCCACTCAAGTTTCCGTCCTTACAATGTTTTGAGAGTTTTCCCTTTCCACTGTGGCCTAGGCTTATTCAGTTTGGGCTTGCATAATATACTGCTCTCAAAAATGAGTAACGAGTGAAGGAATGTATATGTAATTTACATAGTATTACACATGTGGAATACAGAATATAGGCTCCCACTGTGCACTTAACAAACATGAGAAATAATCAGGATGTTTCATATTCTGCTTATAGTATTGATGTTTCCCATAAAACATGATAGAAACACTATCTGAATAATCACTGCCTAAATCAATTCTGCAGCACACTTGAGAGCACAGATATTTTTTATCTGTATTGTTGGCCAAAAATGCCTCACTGGACTGAGATCTGGTGACTGTGGAAACTATCAGAAGATGTTGCACTGGTCATAAAGGGATGGCTATGACCTGCAACAGTGCTCGGGTAGGCTGTGGCGTTTAAGCAACACTGAAGGTTGAACAAAAAGTTGCAAGAAAATGTCCCCTCTTCACCCTTACACCACCACCACATGCCTGAACCATTGATACACAGCAGAGTGGATCTACCTTTTCATGTTTTCACTTATTTTCTTTGTTCATTTGACTAAATATCACTAAATATCTTGCAAAATACCAATGCTGACTTATTCATAAGCTCAGGTTACTGTCTGAATAAAGTGTAAAAGTCACTGTACAATCAGAAACTTGTTTAGAAAAACAGTTTAACAGTTTGTGAGTGCTGTAGTTTGTTGGGGAACCCATTATTACAGCAATTCGCACAGCATGTGAATGTAACTTAGTACTTAGTAGAAAGGCATGAGTAGCAGAGCTGCGATACTGGGATGTGCATAAATGAATGTTTAAATTACGGATTTTCAGAGAAACAAAAATGTTCAATAGCAAACTTTGCCTTGTATAATATTAGCTATCTAACAAAAATACAACGTTAATGCCCGTGGTGCAAGTGATTATACTATTTGAGTAAATATTACATATTACATTCTGTATTCGATCAATTGTTATTTACTCATGAAATAATCATACTAATAAGAGGAACAAAATGAAAAAGCGATTTCTACAATTACGGTTTGTTTTTGTAAATGTCAATTGGTTAGTCTAATCGATTGGTTTGAGCTCAACTGGTATGGTTTTCGTCGTGCGCACGCGCAGTGCTGAGGTTGAGTAAACATGGCAGCTTCGAATGGCGTCTCAGTTTGGGATACACCACGAATTTATAAACATCATGAACAGCAAAATGTCTGTTATACCAGAGCAAAGTACAGGGAGGGGAGGAGGTTAAAGGCTGTTAAGGTTGGTCTGGTTTTTATATATCCTTTAAATAGATTTACACTAGCTTTTATCTTTCTTCTTTTTTAACTATACAGTGGTTTGGATAATAATTACATTCGTTTTGTCTATGTTTAATAAACATGACTATAAAACAAGCAAATGCACATTTCAACAAACTGGACAAATGAAGGGATATTTTCTTGACACACATTGGCAAATAAATACCCATCGAGCATTGTTTAAGCACCACAGCCTACCTCAGTATAGATGCTGATTCTCTTTATGAACACTGTGTACACGGTTTCTTTGTACTATATCAGAAAGCTCAAATAATTATAATGTGATTTTTGAACATAGTGAGCTCCCTATACTCACATTCACCAGATTTCAATCCAATAAATCACCTTTGGGATATGGTGGAACCAGTGATTGATACCATGGGTCTTCAGCAACAGCATAATGCTATTATCTCTCTCAGAAATGTTTCCAGCACATTGCTGAATCAATGCCACAAACAATTAAGGCAGTTCCGAAGGCACTAGACCAACCCAGTACAAACAAGGTGTACCTAATAAAGTGGCCGATCTGTGCAGCTGTGACCAAAGGTTTTGGAGAATGGCACAAATTTTGGTTTTCACAAACTTTGCTACATCAGTTTTTATGGTGGCAATTGTACTAACTATTGATTGTGTAGGATGTTCAGATTAATTGCAATTAATTTCAAAGTATTTTCCTGTTATGGAAATGACTTTATTACAAAATTGCTGCATTTTAGCCATACAAAATTACCTGCTAACATCATTTCAGCGATAATTTTGTTAGCTCAGGAGAAAAGGTTAATGAGCACAAGACAGCTGGTGTCACTCTGTTCTACTTAGACTGATAACCTTAAAAGTTTTCTTCTGTTAACCATGGTTACCCCTAAGGAAACATGTGCTGTCATCATTGCATTACATCAACAGGGTTTCACAGGCAGGGATATTACTGCTTCTAACAGAGCACCCGATCAATCATTATCAAATCATCAGAAACTTTCATTTGGAGATGAACAATGCTTTTTCCAACATGATGGAGCACCAAGTCACAAGGCAATAGTCATCACCAGGTGAACAAAACATTGAATTTTTGGGTCCATGGCCAGGAAACTTTACAGATCCTGTATATTTAAAATGAAACCTGAGATAGCCAGGTATAAAAAAAAAAAGTTTGAATACATTTACAGTATTTAGCAGATCCATAGCGATTTACAAAAGTGCTTTAAAACATAATCTATTCCTGATGATCAGGAATCTAAACAAGAATAGTCTTATGAAAATGGTTGTTTTTTAAATTTTAATGTAAGTTTTTTTGAAAACGTGAAAGAGAGCCGGGTCAGATCCGAGTGTGCCAAGTTCTGCATGGTAAGAGGATGCAGTTGCAGTTTTGGCTTTGTAGGCAAGCATAAGTGTGGCAGTGGTGTAGTGTGTGTAAGCTTGGGAGCACTGAACACAAGTCTTGCAACTGAATTCATAATCAGCTGAATTGATTGGATACTCAGAGGTAGCCCCACTAAGAGAGGTGCAGTAGTCCAGCCTCGAGTCTCAGACAAGGAACAGAACCAGAATCCATCTGAAATGGACGGATCCTTTTGATGTTGTAGTGAAGGAAACGAAACGACACGACCGAGAGAAGTTAGCAATGTGGGAGGAAAAGGACAGTTGGTTGTCAATAGTCACTCCCAGGTTAAGTGCCACGAGAGAGGGGGAGATCCGAGCCTTGTCGATAGAGAAGACAAGGTCCTGCTGGGGACAAGAATCACCTAAAAGAGTATCACTTCTGTCTTGCCAGGATTTATCTTGAGGTGGTGATCTGCCATCCATGTGATCAACCTCAAGCACTTAGGCAAGTCTGGGTTGCCATCATTCAAGATTTTGCCCAGAAGCTGATTATCCAGCTTGCGGAGGCGAACTGCAGAAGTCCTAAAGTAGAAGGGTCAACACTTAAACATATGTCTTTGCTTAAACTGTATGTATTTGTTAATAAAAAGTTAATCGTATGGAATGCATATAACTGTACTGCATTGTACCATATACACATCTGAGGAAAAAGTTCTAAAAAAAAAAAAAAACAAAAACAACTAACTTTGTGAAAACCAAAATTTGTGTCATTCTCAAAACGTTTTGCCACAACTAATTGGGGTTCAGATTTTGTTCATTGCTATTGATTGGGATATTATTGCGCGTGTAACCTAATGAATCTGCATTTTCTTATTGACGTGTATGTTTTTCCTTTAGGTCTACACAATTAACCTGGAGTCTCTGTTTTTACTGGTGCAAGGAGTGCCTGCTGTTGGTGTGACATCTGAGCTCGTGCAGTTGTTTGCGATTTATGGAGTGATTGAAGAATACAGGATTCTTGATGAATACCCGGCTGAACAATTCACTGAAGTTTATCTACTCAAATTTCAAAAGCTTACATGTGCAAGGTGAGAATGAAGGTCTCTGATATGTGATAATAAATAACACAGCCCCTATAATATATACACTAACTGATCACTTCATTAGGTTAACCTCCTTTTTACACCCATTGTCTAGTTGATCAGTTTCACTTACCACATAGATGCACTTCTACAGTTCTGCAACTACAGCTTGTATTGGCCTTTTGATGCTGGAGAATGACGTTATATAAACCAAACAAACAAACAGACTGTAGTTCGTCTGTTTCTCTACATACTTTGTTATTCACATTTACTTTACTCATTCTCAGCACTGCAGTGATACTGATGTGGTGTTGTGTTTGTGTGTGTTGTTCTGGTATGAGTGGATCAGACACAGCACTATGCAGCATTATAGTAATAATAAGTCAGAGACACTAGCCTATCCATGTTGGTCATCCTCTAATACTTCATCAGTGCTTACATGATGCTGTTGACTGGACATTTTTGGTTGGTGGATTATTTTTAGTCTAGCAGTGATACTGAGACATTTCATACTCCAGCAACACTACTGCGCAACACACCAAATCATGCCAGTGACACTGCAGTCCTGAAAATGATCTACCATCCGTGAGGGTCCTGAAGCTTTTAGGACAGAGTAAAGGTGACTAACAATAAAGTATTTAGAAATTATTGAGAAATTACAGTCTCTGATTGTGGTCCTTCTACACTTCTGCGCATAATTTTACATTCCCTGGCAGAATTTGTAATTTTCTGGCTGTTTTTCAGAGAAATATGCATGACAAAAAACTGTTATTCATGGTTAGTGGTTTGGTGAAGCCATTTATTTATGAACAATTGTGTTTGCCCTTTTGAAATCACAGTGACAACAGAAACTATCCAAAATCACCCTGATCAAAAGTTTACATACCCTAGTTCTTAATAACGTGTATTGCCTCCTTTAACATCAATGACCGCTTGAAGTCTTTTTGTGGTAGTTGTAGATGAGGCTCTTAATTTTCTCAGATGGCAAAGCTGCCCAATCTTCACAGCAAAATACTGATATGCAATACTGAGTGCAAATTTCCCTCCAGGCATTCATATTGCCACCAATTTTGACCAAGTTCCCTGTGCCTGTGTAGCTCACACATTCCCAAAACATCACGACCCACCTTCGTGGTTCACAGTATTGATGGTGTACTTTTCATCATAGGCCTTGTTGACTCCAAATGTAGTGTTTATGGCTTTCTTCTGGCAACTCAACCATGCAACCCAATTTTCTTCAAGTGCCTCCATATTGTGCTTCTTGAAACAGCCAAACCACTCCTTTTTTAGAGAGTCCTCTATGTCAGCTGATGTTATCTGTGGGTTTTTCTTTGCATTCCGAACAATTTTCCTGGCAATTGTTGCTGAATTTTTTGTTGGCCTACCTGACCTTTTATTGGTTTCAACAGAATCCCTTATTTTTCACTTATTAATTGACATTCTTAATTCCTTGGATATCTTTTTATATCATTTTTCGTGTTTTATAAAGTTTTCCCACAGATCCTTTAATAATTATTTTGCTTTTCCAGTGGCTCATAATCCAACAATGTCAGTGGTAACACTGGATGAAACATGCAGAGGTCTGTCAGGAACCCATAAACTCAATGACGTTTTATACACACACACACACAAATTATAAGCAAATAGATCACAGGTGAGGACGGTTACTTTTAGTAGCCATTTAAACCTGCGTTTGTCAGAACCTTCAGGTATGTAAACTTTTGATCAAGGTGATTTGGGGAGTTGTGTTGTCATTATGATTTAGAAAGGAATTGTTTGCTAATAAATGGCTTCACTAAACCACTATTCATTAATAAAAGAACAGGTTGTTATTATCATTCATATTCTCTGAAAAACAGCCAAAAAATTACAAATTTGGCCAGGGTATGTAAACTTATGAGCCCAACTGTATATGTTAAGTGGAACTGGTCAAAATTGGCAATAATTGTAGAAAGAAGGTGTACCTAATAAAGTGAGCGCGTGTGGAGGTGGGTTATAGGTTATTACTCGGTGTGTATCAGCATGGTGTTTGGTTTTTTTTTCTCCAGAGCTGCCAAAAGGAATACTGATGGGAAAGGTTTCTATGGGGGAGTACTTCACGTATGTTATGCTCCTGAATATGAAACTGTAGAAGACACAAGAAGGAAGTTACAAGACAGGAAAAGATATGTAAACAGAACAAGCCAGACATCAGGTAGCATTGTGAATACCTGAATAAACCTTTTTAGACCTATGTTTAGAGTTTTGCAAATTTCTTACAATTATCTTATTGACCAATACTGCATTTTGGTTACAGTAAAAGAGCAAGAACTTGAAGTGACCTCAAAGTCTGCAGAGTCACCACATCCATCATCTCCTGCAAGTGAAGGCAAGAGTCATCCTGAAAGAAATCAACAGGAAACATCTAGTTCCAGCACTTATTTGGGATTTCCATTATTGCCTTTCCCACCATTCGAAGAAGCCCCACAGCAAGCTTTGTCCTTTAGGACTCGCACTCTTCAAAGAAGTGCACCTACAGAGGATAAGATGGGATCTTTACATCAGTTCATTCCCAGTTCTCCACATTTTTGCGAGCAAATTTCAGAGCATCCAGACCTGGCACCTTCTGGCAGCAACTCAAGTGACTTGATTAGAAAAAACAAACATCTTCCGACCACTGCACCAAGGCTTATACCGAGGACTGCACACTTGGAAATGAGAAAGAGGAAAATACAGACATGTAGTACAGACTCGTTGGGTATTGTAGGCAAAAATGCCCCTGTGTTTGGACCCAACCTACCAGAACAACCAACGATGGATATGGGGGATGACTCATTAAATGTGACAACCAGCTTAATCAGGCAAACGATGACAAAGGTAGGATTTATGATCATTCATTTATTTGTTACAGAAAGGTAAATGATGATGATGATGATGATGGTTGATGCAGTTTGAAGTGTTGTAGAGTGATCAGCTCTTTGATTTTTAGGTTTCGTCAGCTCCCGTTGACAAGGCGACTACCACCACAGCAAAGCAGAGGAGAAGAATTTAGTGCCAATCCCACACACCTGCTGCTTCAGAATGAATGCTGCAAGGGAGCAGAGTTTTGTTTCAAAGTAACACTTCAACCTCTGAGCTATTCACTGCTCGAGCTGGTCCTGGAATGCATGCAGCTCAAATGCCAGTATGCTCTGCAAAACAAACAAACTACAGTGTAACGCTGAACTGATTTATTAATCATCATACGCTATTTATCATAGGCTGCAAATGAAAACGAGTCTCATCTGCCATTATATTTCTAATGCTTTATTGTTACTGATTTAAACAATAGACCACGAGAGGGAGTGCAGTGTGTTCTGATGAATACAATCATGGCTGTCATTTGGTCAGAGGTATGATCTGAAGGCAAGTGACATAGATAATGCCAGCTGTGCTGTTATTCATGATAACACGTGACCTTGAGTGTTCCATTTTCTTTACAAAAAATCATATGCATTAATACTGACAATACGTTCTGCAACAAAGTAGGTCAGCAACAAACAATTCCCTTCCCTGCTCTAACTCAGAAAGCTACAAAATATGCTTATATTATGCTAGCAAGTAACATTAGTCTGAAATACAAAATGCTAATGTGTGAAGATGAAAGGAAAAAGGACATGAAATGTATTAAGAATTAAACAATGTATGTAATGTTATTTTGCTAATTGTGTATGGTATAGTATATAAACACCTGTAATCCACAATTGATTTGGTATGGAAAACCTGTGCCATTATCAGAGAGAACGCTTCAACCAGAATATAAGGTTAGAACTAATGTTTATATAAAATTTATAGCCAATCCAGTCAACCAGTTAAGAGTTTTTGGTGTTTATGCTCTTCAGATACATAAGCACCCAAACCACTGACCATCTGGTTAATGCTTAATTTATCCAGAAACATAATCTGGTGACATAATAATAACACAATAAGGCACTGTGATTGGTGGATACAACTTCTATTTAAAAGTACAGCATTTAATTTTTAACCATTTTCACCTGTAAAAAAACAGAATGGAAATGCTTTAGGTACTGCATTGGTTAATTAATGCCATGAATCAATAGTTTAGCATAATCTGTGTGTGAAAACTGCTTTTTATTTTACCTGTGCACTAGGAAGACACGTTCCAAAAACTTCTAATAACAAGGTTTCATCCCTCACAGCCTTCTCAAAGTCTGCATATGAAAGTCTGCTGTCGTGGTCATAATCCTGAACATCAAACTCAGTTGTAGATTAGATCTGAAGTAGAACATACATAGACATACACAGCGATGTTCTCAAACCTCTGACTGCATTGCACTACCCCTTACCATTTTCTTCAGTGTTATTTCAACCAGGTCCTTGATTCCTTCATCGGGGTCTTCTTCAGTCGGGTTTCTAATCAGACTGTTCTTCAGCATGTGGAACATTTCTTCTCGTGAGATGTATCCGTCCCCGTTCAGGTCGTACACCTCGAAACAGTCTTTCAGAGAGACGACGATGAAATGTTAAAAGTGCAGTTTCAACAACTGCTCTTAAGAAAGAATTTAAGATTCACTTACACTTGATCTTTTCATTCAGAGTGCCTCTGAGGAAGATTGCTAGTCCTTCTACCCACTCTTTAACACTTACATAGCTGTCGTTGTCCTTGTCAAAGGCATGGAAGACTGGGGAAGATCAGGCAATTTAGCAATCCAAATAGTTTAATCAATCAGTATTTTCATTTACAATTATACATTTACATAAGTACATTATGGTCAGTTCAAGTCAAGCCATATTTAGTTCTACAGCACTTTTTACAGTGGAGCATTGTCTCAAAGCAGCTTTACAGTATTATATTATCTTAAAAGCCAATCCCAAATTGAGCAAGCCTAGGGTGACAGTGGAAAGGGAAAAAGTCCCTAAATGGGTGGCATGGGGGCTAGCACTGTTGCCTCATAATGAGGTCCTGGCTTTGATCCAAGGTGTCATGGTCTGCCGCCTTTCTGTGCACGAGTTTTCTGCGGCCGCGTAAGTTTGTTCTGCTTTCAACGACCTGCTTTTAACCAAACTATTTTGCGCCATCTAGCGACCGTTATGTGTCAATAATAGCATCCTTGAAAGAATGTGCAAGACCGATGTCTTTTGTCTGCTCAATTGGTCCTTTAAATAGGTGAATTCAGCACATGAAGCATTCAAGAACATGGAATTTTCCTCTGCCATTGCATAGACTGAAAACAGATGCTTTCACATCTTTCAGCGCAAGCACACATTAACCCTTACCAGACCAAGCTGCCCCATAGTAGATAAAACTGAGACACTGAAAGGGATTGGTGGTAATAAATATAGGCCCAGGGCTCAGGTCCCACTCCCATGCTGCCACTTTTGGCTTTTTTTTTGGGATTGTACAGCATAAAATTGAAACACTTGTAAGTCACTTTAGATTGTGTCATACCATTTCTGTTTCATTATTCATGATCTTTATTTCATGTGTGTGAAATATTATAAATGATACAAAGACAAAATTTGCTCTATTGTACAGTACAGTCCTGCAATACGTTTTCACATTGTGCTTTAATAAATAAAAATCACTTTAGATTGTGTCATGAAAATGTAAAAATCCATAAAACATTTGAATATCCTTTGAAACTAGGAATGTTGGAATTGAAACAAGATGAACAAACTCTGTCACGTACTCCGCACTAGTTGCATTACCTCTGTCCATGATCATGTCATCAGTGAGTCCGAACGTGTTGTGCAGGATGGTGCGGACTTTGGCTCGGTCCAGTCCCTGAGCTGCTTTTCTCTCTGTCTGCTCTCCCACAAGTGAGTTAAATAGCCGGATCAAACCCTCAGTCTCTCTCTTACTAACTGCAGAATAAGAAATCATTTTTTCACATCAGTTTTAATACTGTTAAATACAGAATAAAATGGCAATCACATGGCAAAATGTATATTTTAAATCAGTTGGATGTTTATCTGACGTTGACTAATTATATAATAACTCATTATAAACAGGGTACAAGAGACCTTTCATAAAATCAAGGGGCTCAGTTATAACACATAAATAGGGATTAAAACCATTTCCTTGAGTTAGATAAAGTATTAATTATATGTTAAATAAAAGATCTTTTAATTCATTTCTATCAAGTTACATACAGTATGAATATAGTGTGTATATAGTATATAATATACACATTCCTCTTCAAAGACCAGACCCAGTTATTCTACATCTGACCTCTAAAATCTCAAAATGGAAACTAGACTCACCAAATCGGATAAACTGCACAAGAAAAAAATTAATAAAGTGAACTTAATATAAAACACAAAATATAAAGTCCAGATTGGTGGTGAGGAGGTCAACACACTAACACCACAGGGACCCAGGTACGAGTCACAGCGGTGCTTTCTCCAGATTAACTAGTAATAGCACAGAAAGTGACTCTGAAGTACAGCATGATTTTAAAAGTAATGACTTTTAACGATAAGATTTAGAAAACTTAGGCATAAAACTCAATGCGCATCACATAACCCATCAATTAAACAACGTTCAAGATGTAGCTGATTCTGTTTAATTAGCTTCAAATCAGGACTAGAATCTTTTAACCCGATCACCAATACTGAACTGTCCTCACTAATCAGATCATCTAGGCCAGCAACATGTTTATTAGATCCAGTCCCTACATATTTACTCAAAAAAATAATACCTAGTATTATAGAACCATTGCTTATTATCTTTTATTCGTCCCTTCACTTTGGTTATGTTCTAAAATCATTTAAATGTGCCCTAATTAAACTCCTGATTAAAAAGCCAATCTTGACCCTCTAATTATCTAATTATAGTCCGATTTCAAATGTACCTTTCCCCTCCAAAATCTTAGAAAAAGCTGCCTATCGACAGCTCTGTAGTTACCTCCATAGTAACGGTATTTATGAAACATTTCAGTCAGGATTCAGGCCTCATCATAACACTGAAACAGCATTAATTAAGGTACTTAATGATCTATTAATATCATCAGATAATGGACATGTTTCCTTTCTTGTTTTATTAGATTTAAGCATTTGATACTATAGATCATCAGATCTTACTGAATAGCCTAGAAAACACTATAGGTATTAAGGGACTGGCATTTTCTTGGTACAAATTCTATCTGACCAACCAGTACCGGTTTGTTTATGTAAACAATCAACACTCTAAGCTCTCAAAAGTAAAGTATGGTGTCCCTCAGGGGTCTGTGCTTGGCCCACTTTTATTCTCCCTGTACATGCTTGCTTTAAATTCAATTATTTAGAAACATGGCGTTAGTTTTCACTGCTATGCAGATGATAAACAGCTGTACATATCAGCAGATCCAAATGATGAAGCAAAATTTATAATTCTGTAAAGGAAGTAAAAAATTGGATGTTATTTAATTTCCTTTTACTATGCCGAGAGGGACTCAAATCCTGCAGTGCCAGGCGTGTCCAGGTCCTTAAGACTGGAACTTTTTTGGTTTAAATCCCATCTGACCAACTGGTAGCAGTTTGTTTATGTAAATAATAAACACTCATCAGCAAATCCAAAATGACGACCTTCCAATAAGCAAAATTGAGAACTGTGTTAAGGAAGTAGTAATGTCAGCCAGATAATCTGTAAAAAACTTAGGTGATTTGATTCAGATCTCTCCCTTGACGTGCACATTAGCAACATCACGCAAATTGCTTTCTTTCATTTATGTAATTTTTCTAAACTTAGAAATATCTTTGCTTTTCACAAGGTGCTGAGAAACTGGTTCATGCATTTATAACCTCAAGGTTGGATTACTGTGACATTTCAATTGCTTTTATCTTGTAAATATCTAAATTAAGTTTAACTAGTGTAGAATGCAGCAGTTCAACTGCTAACTAAAACTAGAAAATTTTAGCATATCTGCCGTCTCTACCAGTTAAATCCTGCATCGATTACAAAATACTTCAATACCAAGGAGGATGGGTCCTGTTTGAGTCTTGGTCCTCCCATGGTCCCCTATGCTAGGCTTTCTCAAATTGGGATTGGCCTTTTAAGATAAGATAATTTTGCATAAATATGACTTGACTTGGCTATAACATACATATTTCATTTTGAAATATCCCCTAATTTTTGTGAGTAATATATGTTACATAGTATTTAGGTTTTGTGCTCCATGTAAAGGTTATGTTCTCTACATTTAGAACGTAAACAAAATCTAGCCAGGAAATCTTAAATTTCACCTCTTGCATTTAAAGAAAGAAAGAAAGAAAGAAGGTTATAACTACAAAGGAGTAAAACACAGCAACTCGACACTAAACTAACTGGCTACCAAGTTAATCGGTAAAAGACTAACTAATTGATTCGTCTTCGTAGCTTTTTAGTGACGACTAAATATTGTGATTATAAAAGAATGTCATACTTACAATGTTTAACTTGCTTACACAATGTTTCAGCCAGGTTTTGAATCAGTTTCCTGCTCAGTGCAGACATCTCTGATATTTTGAATGAACCCGTTTACCGCTTCTGTTGTGTTGATCGGTGTTACCATGGAAACTGCGATCCGCTTGCACTTTTACACCCTGGTTAAGGCACTAGGTACAGAATATGATTCGGTAAGTACTGGGAATCTTGCATGGTTACTTACAGCAAGACTGCAGCTAAACTCCAGCTAAAGTTTTTCCACCTATAAAGAATGGAGAGGTCTGTAATTTTTCAATATTTTTTAGACAAAATCTAAAAAAAATACACAAAATCCCATTGTATGATTGTTAACCCTTTCATGTATGGTGATTACTAGAGAGGACAGCAATTTAAAAGTCATTATTTGCTATATGCATAAAGTTTGCTCTAATTGATGCATAGCGGCCTTTTGAGGGGACGTTACTAAACAATTCTATCGTGCCACCTAGTGTCCAAACAGAGCAAGGTCAACAAACCACAAGGTAATCCAAAATGGCTGACAGAAGGTCAGAAACTCCCTGTGCTTCTGGGATTTCTGTAAAATCCTTCTACAAAAAAGCATGCTTGCAGGTAAATAAAATTTGTATATAAATAAATAACATATAAGGAGCAATATTATTGTTGTTTTGTTACAATTTGGACTTTCTATAAACAGTAAATTACGATTAACCACATGTCCACTAAAGTGGACATCATACATTCCAGGGATAATACAACTACCAGATGTGTTTTAGTCTCCAAAATAACTCCATATTTTGGTGAAAATGCATCTGTTTCTTGTGAACCACAATATTTGCCATTGTTATTATTATTATTTTTTTTTTTTTAGCAATTTCCAGGACTTGCACTGTGTGTGTGTGTGTGTGTGTGTGTGTGTATGTGTGTGTGTGTTTGATTGTTTGTTTGTGTGTGCATGTGTGTGTGTGTTTGTGTGTTTGTGTTTGCGTTTGCTGATTAGTGGTGTTAGTATCTCTATCATCAAGGCAGCCAGTAATAGGATGTCCTATAGAATAGTTGAGGAGATACCATGTGAGTCACGTGACACCGACAGTGACAGGGAGAGTGGTGATGAGTGGCAGCCAGGAGAAGAAGGATGAACATGTGGCAGCAGTAGTGATAGTATCATTGGTGATAGTGGAAGTGATGATGAGGTACCATGCTGCAGGTCAGAATAACAGCAGAAATGTCTGGAAAAAGACAACCAGTTTGGGGGAGACTTTTTTAGGAGAGTGGAAAATAAATGTTGAGGGAACAGAACCTGTGGATTTATGCATCTCTTTCCTGATAACCTGATAAATGCAGTGGTGCACAACACAAATTTGTATGCACTGCAAAAAGAAAAAGAAAACCTTGGTCTGAAAAATGAAGAGCTGAATATTTTTCTTGGAATAAATATGGTCATGTCATATCTTGGGTACCCAAGATCAAGAATGTACTGGTCATCTACATAAGGTCACCGCCTAGATTTGATTGCAAATGCCATCACTGTTAATAGATTTGATCAGATTTTGAGGTTTGTGGACAGCCAGAAAATACTGATAAGCTCTTCAAAGACAGCCCAGTGTTAGACACACTTGAGAAAACTTTTAAAACAGCAATAGATCCTGAAAAATTTCAGGCAGTCGATGAGCAGATTATTCCCTTTTAGGGTCACCTGTACATTAAGCAGTATCTACCTAAAAACAAAACCCTGGGTCTGAAAGTGTGGGTGAGAGCAGGATCCTCTGGATACAAATATGGATGTATAGATTCGAGGTGTACCAGGGTTTGGTTGGGCACACCCAGGTCAGTACACTGGGAATATGTGCAGATGTAGTTTTGCAATGACACTGCAATGACAAGGAATGTATGGCACTGGCACAGGTAGGATTAACAGGCTCATGGGGGCACAGCTAAAACTGAAGAGTGAAAAGCAGCTCAAAGAAGAAGGGAGAGAAGCTTGCTCCGTTGTCAGCAATGCTGTGAAAACATCACAGTCACAAGATGGTTAGACAGCTCAGTGATCCACATTGCTTCATCTTGTTCTGGTCAGTCCCTTGGTCAGTCCCCTGGTCAGGATGTGGGCCAGAGATGGAGCAAGAAAGAAAGATCCATCAACATCCCAAGGCCATTTTCTATATATCTGTACAATAAGCACATGGGAGGAGTAGACCTCATGGATCAATGCTTCGCAATGTATCCCCATAGACGCAAAAACCAGCGGTGGTACATCCGAGCCTGGCATCTATACAGAATCTCTAATCTGGAGAAGAAGAATCTTCTGCATTTCAAAGTATCTGTGGCTCATGCATTAATTAATGCTTTTTCTGTTGAGACACACAAAAGAGGAAGACCCAGTACAACCCCACCTTCTTTGAAGCGCAGAGCAGTGTCCAAGGCACCCCCTGAGATCAGATTTGGGCCTGGAAACCACCTGGTTGTGTGTTCCGGGTCATTGTCATGATGGAACACCCAGCCACGACCCATCTTTAATTCTCTTTCCGAGGGAAGGACATTGTTGGCCAAAATCTTACGATACATGACCACTGGTCATTGGTGAACTTCAAATGGGGCTGGACATTTGGGCTGACATGGGCAGGGGGACCATGTGTGTCCTGCAGGATTTTAATCCATGAGCTTAATCTAATGTTTGAGACTGTGGCCACAGCTCTCTTCAGGTCTTTAATCAGGTAGTCCTCGTGTGTAGTTCTTGGCTGATTCCTGACCTTTCTCAGAATCATTCTTACCCCATGAGGTGAGATCTTGCATGAAGTCCCAGGCTAAGTCACAGTTTGTTACTTACAGACCCTGGCAATAATTAATGCAGCAGCTCAGCTGACTCAGAGCCAACAAATGAGAGCAGCTTCTGAGGGCCTGTGTTCAACTTCTGGGTGTAAAAACACTGTCAAAGACTGGTGACCTGGTCAAAGTATCACATAGTAAGTTCAAGGTTATGTTAATAATCTCAGGGAAGTAAGCCCATTCATTTGGGAAACAGAACCCTCCGCATTCTGGCTCACAAAATACAAAGACAACCACGTAAAAACAAGTAACATTTTATGTACAAAACTTGAAAGAAAAGAAAACTACCTTAGCACTAGGCTAGTCATTGTGGAGTTGTGGGGGCGAGTTCTTTGAGTGTAGATAGTTTAGCATAGAAACAAAGACCTTTGAGTAGCTTGGGAGCGAGGAAACTCGTACACAGATAAACATACACAGATTAACATAAACTGTAGCTATCATAGTGCAGCCTACATTAAACATATATAAAACACTAGCCCTTTTCCTCACATTCCCAGTGCTTATCACTCCCATTGGTTGAATACTTTGGGAAAGTGCTCAGGCAGAAACACTGGGGTAGGATCGCAGGACAAGAATGTTAACAACTAGTGAAACTGGTAATGTTAATAGATGAGCAATCCACTCCCACCTGATGAGGATTATTTCAGGGCAATTGTATGTACCAAGTAGAGAGTCCAACACCAATAGCTGCCAGCAGATGGTGTCTTAACAGAGTTCTCTCTCTCTCTCTCTCTCTCTCTCTCTCTCTCTCTCTCTCTCTCTCTCTCTCTCTCTCTCTCTCTCTCTCTC